>CAAKHF010007382.1:25576-36669 GCA_901007745.1 Hippocampus kuda
ACTTGATCATTTGCAGTGAGAAATGGATGACTTACCTTGGTGCTGTAGTACCAGATTGTTTTATGCTCCTGCTCGCCATCTTCTTCTCTGTTTGGGATGAAGGGGAGGGCACATGGGGGGATTATTTTTGTAATGACATGGAGACACATGACACATAAGAAGGGGCGAGGTTCAATTGGGAGAAACATGCAGTAAATAAGCTCTGGGTGTGTGATCTGTATGTGATAATTGAAAATGATTCATTTGCCTGAGGGGAATGGGTGCGAACAGCAGTCAACATAAATTTTCTTTTTTTAAGTGTTCTAAATTCAAATTACACTCGTGGTGCAGTACACATTTTGATTTTGGCGAATAGTGAATCGGTACCCAATACTGTAATAACTATCAAACTGTCTAAAGCTGTATTTTTAAAACATCAAACCATCACATGTATCAAATCCCCCAAACATGCTTGATGTTTGTTTTTGCAATTCTTTTCACAAGCAATACAGACAACCATGCAATGAAGAGAGTCTTGATCCTACTTGATGTAACTCCTCACGACATTAACCTGACTGATTTTGAAATGCAGCATCGTGACACTCCCGAAAATACATCTGACAGGACATTAGTGTACTTGTGGGTCTGTACCTTTACTAAACAAAGCTGAGATAAAGATTCGACAAGACCCATTTAATAAACAAATGCTGTCGATACCAGCAACTTTTTTCTTAGCGCAGTCCATTCTCTTTGATTGGGGCCCGATGTCACACCAGTAATCTCTATTTACACACTTGGTGCCTGCACTCAAATTAACCAAACTTTCTTCTGTTCAAGTTATTTGCATTCACACGCAGCCCCTGGGGATGAAGAATAGTAATGCAGCACCTGCTGGAAGCCACTTTGCTGTGCAACTCCAAGCAAAGGACAAGCATGACAGAAGAGAAAGAAGCGATGCTAAAATGTTGAGCCGCCGGGCTGCTTAAATCTTGATTTGCTCAGGTGATCCATATCCAATGATTTATGAAGCAGGCCCTTGGCTGCTGCAGCGCCAGCACACACTCACCATCTGTGTCTGTTTAATGTCAAGATGCTATCCTGCTGCCTAAGTGGACGGATGAGCTCGGGATCGACTTTGTACCTTTAAATCAGGACCAGTGAACTGTATCAACAACAGGAGGCTTTATACTATTTATACAGTACGTAGTCCGCAGTCACGTTGTATTCTACATCCAAAAACCAACTAGGCTAGCCTCCTCGATAAAATCATACAATAAGGAAATTAGAAATGCATGCCTGTAGATGACCACAATGTAGTGATGTCCCGATTTGATTGCCCGATTGAAAATCGGGGTTGATGACGTGATTTTCAGCTGATCCGGTATCAGGTGAAAAAGATCGGTTTCATTATTTTCTGATCATTTGAAGGCCCCACAGCTACAAAATAATCCAAATGTGCAAATACCTTGCCAAATTTAACAGTAGTAGTTTAATTATATTTCACGATGATACTTTTGTTTTTTGTTTTTTTTGGGTGATGCAGTTCATGTGACATCCACAGAAACATGTCCTCAGCTGCACAAGGAGAGCCAGAGTGGTAGGTTTGTTTTCATAGCATGTTTGGAGGAAGAAGCAAGCCCAAAGATGCTCCTAAACCAGTCTGCATTGCCTGATAGAAAGAAGCCACCCCGCCAGATGTCATCACCAAAGAGTTGAGAGAGCTGAGAGTGACAGACAGGTTAGCGATTGTTACACGGTCAAAACGACATCAATTCAAATGGAAGTTCAACAAGTGTAAATTATTTGGTGACAAGCTTTTGCATTTAACGAGGTCATAAATCAATAGTGTCGTTTCTAGAAGAGAGTACCCAACAACTATGTAGCTGCGTGGATTTCTCATTTCAGCCCATGCAAGCCGATAGCTAATGATGTAAATATATTGTTTGCTGTTAGACAAATCAAATATATCAAACAGGGTAAACTCTCATTCTATGGTAATGTCCACTCTACCAAATTGGTGCCATTAGCATCTCCATATAATTACGTGAAAATACATTTTTATAAAGCGTTCTGCACATTGATATGTATTTTGTTTCAAGTTAACATTCAATTTGTGCAAATGGCCAAAATGCCTCTGTCTGCTAATTTAATGCTCAATACCCTCTGAGTTCCAATACAAACGGAATAACTTGAATTGTCATTTGAAAACTCCATTTAAATTTTTCTTGTGTTGTCTCTGAGTGATACAAGGGTAAACAATACAAGGGTTAAAATTGGTTTGCTGATTTGAAACCTTTGTGTGTGATCGATATGCAGAAAAAAATAAATAAATCAAGAGTGGGGCAAATACTTTGTCACGCCACTGCATGCATTTTTTTTCGTTGATGTAGTGACAGTACTGTATTTTTCGGACTATAAATCGCTCTGGAGTATAAATCATATCAGTCAAAAGTCGCATCAGTCAATCCTATTATGCTATTGGACTGACATAAAAAGTCTACATACCTCTTTAAATGCGAGGTTTTGTGATAAAACACGAAGATGGTGCGCTTAAATTTTTGTCCACCATTAATGTAACCTACTGTACAATTCAGTTGAAAAACAAATGTTTTCGACAGGTGAGGTAAAAATAAACCACTGCGATAATTTGAATTCTTAAATACGCACACCCTCTTGTCACTGCGGATGTGGCTGTGTTCGGATTGAATCAATCCCATTCAATCTCATGTTAAATGAGGTTAAGAACACACCTGCCACCATTTACAATGCCTCCAAATAACCCCAACTAAAGTTCAGCTGTTCAACTAGGCTTTTCCTGTTATTTTCGTGGTCACATCTTACTGCACAGGTTCCACAGCATCACAGGAATCTCCTTGTTGAAAGGTAACATTCATCTTCACGTGAAGTGAACATGGCACGACAGTGACATTGTCACAAACCAGACGTCTTTTCAAAATTAATGTAAAGACGAGAAAAATACTGGTGAGGGAGTATATCGAATTCGATATACAGTATATCGAATTCGGCCTCACCGCTTGGTGTCCTTGCAAGAGCTGAGCTCTGAACCCCAAACTTTACAACTTTGAAGAAGACATTCTGAGCACCTATCCACTGTTCTGCCTGTTAGGCAAGAACCAATATATGGTATTGCGCCGATACCGGCCTTATTTTAATTTACCCGGATGCTCGTGGAGGCTGCCAAAACCAGCCCCCCCAAAAATCTGACATCAAGTAAGTCCTCCTCAGCCATAGATGGCGCTATACTGAGGCTGTTTGACACATTAGCGAATCATCATCTGCGTCAGGAATAAAGTTTTTGTCCTTGTCTTAAATGAAATTTTATACATCAAAAGTACGAGCGGTATCGGTGAGTGTGAGTACTTAAAAAGTAAATACGAAACTAAAAACTAAAGTGGTACTAAACATCCATACTGCCTCTTATTGTCATTCATTCAGAAAATACCAAATCCAAAATTCAAAAATACACTCTCTGTGGGTAAATGTGAAAAGTGGAAAAGGAATCCTGGAAATGTTATCCACTTCTTCCAACAGACTGAAATTGAAATTGATTTGTTGTGCGCATTGCTGCGAAGAAAGACATTTTGACGCTTGAGATAAATATAGCGGACTTACACGACAATGCGGCGGTTCAGGAACCAGTATTTGCGACTGTGCCGGTCATAGCCAACCGGCAGCTGGCGAAGGAAGGGTCTGGTTTTCTGTATTTCAGGGATGCAGTCGACCACACCAGGCACCTTGTGCGCTACACACACCTCGCACTGCCACTCGTCCTCTGGCACTTCCTGCAATGGTGGCTTCACACATTCCAGATGGTAAACGGCTGCGCAGGTCTCGCAGCACAGCAAGTCACCCAGGCGGTGGCACACCCGGCAGTGGTCGTCGTAAGCTACCACGCCCTCTGACATGAGCTCTTCCCTGGCGATGTTGGTCGCCAGGAACTGGTCCACTAGAAACTGAAGAACTTTGATTTTGTTCTCAAAGGGTTCAAACGGATAATCCTCTCCTTCCTGGAAAGGGAGAATGTGTCGATATTCCGGGTCACTCTCACAGTATGCCCGTAATACCTCCGGCCAGGTCATGCCATCCACAAAATAAAGTGTGGAATTGACAGAATCCTTCACGTCAGCAGGCCCGAAGGTGGTGTTGGAAGTGTCCTCCTCTCTGAGTATAGCCTTGAGTAGGGAAATGTGGGTCTCTGCCAGGAGCGTGCACTGCTCCTGGCTGGCAACCGCTGCGCAGAAATCCTCAAAACGGAAAGGGGAGAGCCGCAACACTGTGCCAAAGTTACGGAGAACCTCGTACACAGCAGACACATTGAGGAGCTGTGAGGTAGGAACCAAGAGGTCCTCGGAGGACTTCGGAAGCTCCAAGGGGGGAATGTCTTGTGCCTCCAAGACGGGAGACTGCGGTTGTACCACTCGACTCCTTCTTCGACCTGTCGGAGAGAACGGAACAAAGCCAGGAATGAGAGGAATGACCGCAATGTAACCCACAGCAAACCTTTCTTGTTGAAACGTTCGAAAATCAACATTCATGTGAGAGCACATCTACTTTCAGAACTCCTTACCAGAGAAACTAAGGTTAGGAAACACTGCACATTCTGTCATTTGTAAGTAATTTGCTCTCAACATCTGTTGTTGCACACAGCATTTTTTTCAAGGGCACCATTTTTTGTTCTTACAGGATTTATCTGTCATTTGATGGACACCACACTCGATCAGGCTTTCCGTTCATTTTTATTTTGCTTTTCTTTGTTATTACCTCCATATTTTTGATCATAAAAAGCAAAGGTGGCACAATGGCATAATGTTTAATATGCCTCACAGTTCAAAACTCTATGCCGGCATTTTTGTGTAGTGTGTGCATGTTCTTCCGCTTGCTTTTGTGAGTTTTCTGCTGATAATTGGTTCATGTGAGTGTGAATAGTTGTTTGTCTATAGGTGCCCTATAATTGATTGGCTGGTGACCAGTACAGTGATGTACTGCCTCACTCACCACAAAGTCGGCTGGGATAGCCCTCAGCACACCCGCAACCCTAATGAGGATAAGCATGATAGAAAGTTGAAAACTATTCCAGCGGGGAGTCAATCACAGCTGGAATAGGATGCGAGGCGGGGATACACCATGAATGACTCACCTGTCAATCAGAAGTCTGACATAGAGACAGACAAGTTATGACAACCATTCAAAACTCGCTCTCACCAATGAGAGAATTTGAATCTTTAATGAAGTCATCATACAGTTTGGGGGATTGCAGAAGAAGATGGATTACTCATCCATCCACCCATTTTCTGTACCACTTATCCCCACTAGAGTCATGGGTGAGCTGCAGCATATTCAAACTGACTCTGCAAGAGACGTGGTACACCCTAAATCGGTCACCAGAACCAACAACAAAGACTCATCCATACACACTTTGACACCGAAAGACAATTTAAAGTCTTCATCTGACTGAAGAAGCACATTTTTTTAAGGTGGGATAAAACTGGAGTATGGGAGAAGGCGGCTCAAAATACCGGTAAGCAGATCCGCATCACTATTTGCAAGTCAGAAATTGCAATTTGCACCTCATAGAAACACATTAAAAAGCAAAGCAGCAAATGGGCATTTATGTGACACAACATGCTTATACCACCTACATGTGGGAAGTAAGAGGCAGAAGCGAAGCTATTTGACTGAGGATGCGGGAAGATGGCGACAACACATGAAGAAAATGCGTGAGGAAAAAACCCCAAAAGGTCAAGAAAAGTATGGGAATATTTCAGACTGAAATGCAAGTTTAGCACTGTGGCATGTTATTGTTGTAAGACAGACCAATACGAAATTGCATAAGACCCAGGTCAAGGTAAGAAAGATAAAAATACCAGCTCAAAACCATGGCAGTTACATTAATGTAGCTTTCTAACATAAAGTGAATGGTGCGGAGCGCAAGGTTTATGACTTTGGTTAAATATGTGGCTTGTTTATTATCATGGTGACAAGTACAGTATAGCATGCCCGTGACCATGATGACATTGTACAGGGTCATGTAAGTTTTGCTCAGTGCATGAACTAGACGCTGTGTGACATATAACCTTTGTCGTACTTGAAGTGGCTACATTTTGAGCCATGTGGGTGATAAATACGAGCAAATGTGGTCAGTACAAAATGGGTCATGGACCCAAACAGAAGAGGGTTTTGGTTAAGTCAAATTAAAGATATGCTGTACTGTGTTGGTTTCCTGTCAAGATGTCTCAACAACATAAATCTGCTTCATAAAACAAACACGGTCAGTTTCCAAATAGTAGCACCATTGGGGAATTGAAATTTGGAGGTTCCATTCTAAGACGTTAAATCAATTCCTCCATTTTACATCTCTCTTATCCTCACTCGCCTATTCCAACAGACTGACACCAAAGCTCAGAAGGGCCTAACAAGATCAATGAAGCACAATTTTGTTATGTTGTCTTGAATTGTCCCTAAACATTTCATCCACCGTCTAACAATGTGCTGCGCTACAAATGATTACTTGAAAAAAAAAAAAACGTCCATAGGTATACAGTACAGTATAGGTTTCTCTACCCGATTCCTACTAAGTGGTTGCGGGCGGTAACGATACTGTAATAATGAATGAGATGACGTCTGCAACAAGTGGGGGAAAAAAGGGCGCCTCTCTTCAAAACAAAGAACTGTCAAACTAATTCGGGAGCCTGTTGCTGAACTGTGTGCCTGAATAAGACTTTATCATTTTGAAATCGTATGTATTATTACCACAAACAATTCTTAATCGATGAGTGACTGGGGAATTTACTACAGCTTAATACGTCAAAGCCGTTGTTTTATAATAAATCATAATTCTGAGCGCAAATGCTTTTTAAAAGTTGTATTGGAACTATGACTACGTGAGGACTTTAACGACGAAGAAGCGCAATGAATGAAAAGTAAAATACCAAACGTCGATACAGTAATTTACATATACTGTACTGCAATGGGCATAATGAAAATACGGTGGAAATAATGTTTTACAGGGGGGGGGGGGGAGAGAAACGTCCTTTCTCTACACTGACAGGACCAATGCGCTGATCGGGCAAAAGTGCCTAAACCACGCGAGTCGGCTGAAGCGTGAGGCATTTCTTTGCAAAGCGGCGCTCGTAGAGCACAGCACACGGAAAACAAAGGCCCGTTTCTCCGTGCAAGCTCCATTTTGGACAATGCGCCTTGCTTTGTATTTGGAGGTAAAAATAAAATGCACTCTGCAAGACATGCAATTCCCACGTCGTGCATTTGCAAAAGAACGCGTACCTGGTGTGCTCCCGAGCGTGCTTTGGCTCCTCGTACTACTGTCGGTGCAGAAGCTGGCATCATCATCTTCATCTGCTAGTTCCCCCAGATAGTCCGAGTCGTTTGCCAAGGCCTCTTCTTCTTCTTCCAGATCCGACGAAGGGTTGTCGTTCAAGAGTTCGTCCTCCTCCGATCGGTAGCTTAAATTGTCGTCCTCCTCGTCGCTGTTGTCGTCGTACACCACCTTGGTCGGAGGCCGCTTCACTCCGCCTCTACTGCCGCCACGGCCGCCACGAGAGCCCCTGCCTCTCCCTCTGCCTCCTCTGCCTCGCGATGTCGCGCTCGCCTCAGAGGTGGCGGCTACAACTTTCTTGCGGCCCCGGGACAAATTAAAGTTCTCTCGGCCTGATATTTCCGTGTCCACCTCGGTGGAAGCGGTGACACAGGCGCCGTCGGTTAAGCCGCGTCCACGACCCCGTCCTCTGGCCCGTCCCCGTCCCCGCATCCCTCTGCCCCTTCCACTCCGGGAGCCCCGGGCTGGCGCGGGTGAGCCTTCCCGCATCCCGGCTGCCAGTTTGGGCGGCCTTCCTCTTCTCCCCCTCATTGTAGGAGAGCGCCTCTTCTGTTCCGCTTCAATCCCGGAGCCGCGAGACGCCACGCGCAACGAAGAAAAACTGAGAAAGGAGCCGCAGACGGCTCATGCGAAAGTTGCCGCGAAGTTCCCACCTGCCCACGGTCTCAATTTTAGGGCGCAAAGCTTAAAGTGAATGGCCGGTGTCCCGCTCTGGGTCGCCAGCCGACGCCATTTTTCTTCTAGGCTCTCTCTCCGTTGAAAACACAGAAGGCCTCAAACCTGCGTCAAGTCAACTGGAGATCCCAGGGAGTGTACCGGAAGCAGATGTTCCAGACCATCGAAATAAACCAAAACCAATATCGTGACACGAATTACATATACACACACAGTACGTTGTCAAGGCCATAAAACTTTCAGACATGATTTCTTATTTATATTCCACGTAAACTGTACTCTAAGCTTCATTACTCTGTCATAAAATGTGACATTGACGCGTGCGTTTGGGAAGTACTGTCTTTTTAACCCTCCTGTAACTTGACATCTACCACGGACTAGCGCCAATGACGGGAATCACGTGACTCACTATTCTACAACAACGCAATTTGCATGCTAGTTCATGAAACGAATCACACATGCGAATACTGTACTCTGCTCACGGTGCCTTTTTAAGAGCTGTCTCGTGATGTGGGACCTGATCAGCTCAGACAACGAATGCAGTCGCTGCTTTTATAACCGACATGGCACCACCGGGGTGACGGCGAACGAGGCAAGAGGATAGTCGTGCATCCGTTTAGCACAACCACCCGAGCAAGTCGTCATAAAGTTAACCATACTTGGGAACAAGGAAACTGCATACATTTATTCACCGTACAGACAAACTGGATATGACATTTAAATGTAAATTTCCAGTCCTAAAACACTATCATCTGGACGCAACACTTTACGATTAACCTTTTATTCCAATATGAATAACATCCATAAGTTGTCGTGGCCGAGTGGTTAAGGCGATGGACTAGAAATCCATTGGGGTCTCCCCGCGCAGGTTCGAATCCTGCCGACAACGGCCATGGTTTTGGCTCGAAGGAACCAAATTAGATGTTTGTGTGTACTGTGATTTTTATCCCACTCCCAATAAGAAAAAAATGGATCCGATGGAAGTATAATAGATTACGTTTTACAACATGGGGACATGTAAACGTAAGATAGAAAGTTCCTGAGGTTCAAACCCCATTCGCACTGGGATTCAAACCCATGACCCGTTCCTTTTACTCATGTCCTCCATTTTTCAGCTTTTTCCTTTATTCCTCCTCCAAGCAGTCCTTTATGCCCCATTTTAGGTGGCGAGGTCTAAGTGTAGAACAGGTCCCAAACTCATTTCTGTCATAGGCCACATCGTGGTTATGGTTTCCGTTGGACTGTGAACCAAATAAATGTACAATCGCCTCATATTACATAGACACAAAAATCTGAGGCCCGCAAAAAATAATCAAATGCAACATTTACTTGAAAGCGGGAGTTACCTGATACGTCATCGGTTTTATGCTATCAGTAAAACTAATTCAAACACAAATATTAAATACATTATACTGACTTTGGAAAAATCAGAACACATTACAAGTCTGAAATCAATAGAGAAGTGCAGAGAGAACAGGTGCTTGCCAATACAGTAGTCTTTGTCGTTGTTTAGTAGTTTTATCAAGAGATGGTGGTATTGCACCGTCACTGTGCTATTTCTGCTTTTTCATGAGTGGCTTCGCAATCCCAGGTGGGGTTGGCTGCCTGCTGCTGCACTTCCCATGCAGTCCATGTGTTTGAATACATAAATTCAGCAATTGTAACTTGTGGACATCGCTGGATTCAAAAATAAAATCAATACAAAAGACAGACCAGTGAACTCAAATGGAAAATCATTTTATGGAGGCCCACTAATTATTACTACTCCCCCCCCCACTTCACAAGCAGGTGAGGCTCTGCCTCTCCTGACTGACTACATGCCTCTGAAATAGGGCACATACAAAAACATTTTACAGGCTACAGATATCCAGATTTCGCACATAATAAAAAATAGCAAATAAATGAGCCACGTAACATAACTGAGTGGTCAAGACTTTAACATTATCATTATACATGAAAATGTCATTTTAAATGCTTTATCACCATTGTTCTTAACAAATGAATCAGCTTAAAATGTATTGTGTTCTGGTGGCTAGCTTTAGGACATACACTATTGAATCCCCTTCGAGTATCATGTCTCTTCCAGATTTTCATCTGAAGTTTTTATTGAAAAGCATTACACAAATCTAAAACAGCTCTATAATTTCAATTGAATACTGTCCAATATCTTGTTTTCTCTTCATGTGTTGGAGCGCTTGGAGACCTCCTTCAACTTTCCCGAGTTCAGAAAATAGCTTCACCTGAGGGTACACAATATCATAGGGTAAAAATTAATCCCATATAAATTTTATTTGATAATCATCATGAGGAGGAAACAATCAAAATTTTGTTAAACAGTTTCTGTGTTTGCACTTTCAGAAAGTTCACAAATGAAAATCTGTATTTGATTTACAGATACAATTCATACTGCTTCCACTGATAGGAACAAGAAGGCTGTACCTGAGACTTAATAAAGCTGTGGAAGTTTAGCAGTAGGACTTTGGCCTCTGGAGTCATGACTAGAACTGTGAAATGAGCATCCAACAACAAGCAAACCCAATCCATAATCTAAAAGAGAAAAAACAAATCATCACCCCAACTGAAAAATTTCTTAACAAACTACATTTGTTGCTAGCTATTGTGCTACAAAACCAATACTGGTGCTCAAAGATGCAACCCGTGTAATACATAACAGTAGCAATGAACGAAACAAGTCAATTAGTCAATGACTACACGTTTGTATTCACTTTGCATGTAAAACATCGCAGCGTATATTGCCAGTGTGTGCTCAGTCCGCAGCAATTGTTCTACTTCTTTTATATTCAATTGTATAATGACAATTATTAGCATTGTAATTATTGTTACAAACCTGTGTCACACTGGGTGATCGATAGCCATGACTCTGCGGAAAAGCGTCTTCGTTATATTTTAAGTAGAGGAAGTGCAGATACTGCAGGAAAAGCTTGATAGGATGAGAAATAAGAGTCATCATTAAATGAAAAGTCTGCTTGATGAAGCAATGCTTGATTTGCTCTAACTCTTTGAATACACACGCGCGCGCGCGCACACACACACACACACACACACACACACACACACACATACG
>CAAKHF010007384.1:6303-19850 GCA_901007745.1 Hippocampus kuda
GGGGGGCGTATCCAAAACCAAAATAAATTCCCCATTGCATTTCAGTGAGTGTGAAATCTACCTGGATTTTCTCTATTCATGGGCTGACCCTGTGAAAAGCAGGGGTCCACTCTATAGTCTATGACCACACACCCCTCGACGGCAGATGTGTGTTCGGTGCACTCACCCTGGGTCTTACATTGCCCTATACTACAATGTGATCATATTTTTTGCAGAATCTGGAATGACATGCATGGTAAACATGGAGTACCTAAATAATATGAACAGTTTGAGTTGATTTTTGTGAAACAAATGCACACGAGTTATGAAAAATGAAATATCTTGATATACTGTGATATAATGCACATTGGTTCAATATAAAGGTGACATACGCATGTGTTTGGTCCATATTTAAAATGATCTGAAGGAATCTGGTCTCCACAATGGTTAGCCATCATCCACACATTCAATTCCCATCAGGGTGATTTACTGTTGTCGTTAATTTAAACAGTCATAATCTGACTCATTGCAAAAAAAATTGGGATTGTGAGAGGCTGCACTTTACTTCACCTAAAGACCCAGAACATGGAAGTTTCCTCCATCCTACCGTCACCATGCCGGGCCTGCCTTCTCATTCCCACGCAGCTATATTTCCGACAAATTAAATTGATATTCAAGACCAAATGCCGAAGATGCTCGCATTTCATTCGGGATGTTAATGAGCACCATTTTGGGTTCATTTCTGTTATTTTGTCACAGTCATCGTTTTCTCCATGATTATTTTACCCCTTTAATAGTGCTCACCGTATTATGGTTATACTGCAATAAGAAAAATCAAGCATAGACATATTGGGATTTGTGGGTTAATGCAAATCTAATGTCTCTCAACAAGCTGTACATGTGTACATTGGCCGCCCAGACCTGAACGTACTGATATAAATATCAGGCTGTGTCTCAAGGTTTTGATGGGGGCTGGTTGGGAGGAAATGTTAGGAGCATGTGGATGAAAGGAGAGGATTGTACCTCCAGGTACACTGGTCCTGAGCACCAGCCACACCCAGACTGACCTTTAATCAATTCTGAAACCCTTCCAGTCAACAAAGGCTCCAGGATATCCTCGTGAGAATGTCACATGAAAGGAAAAAAAAAGAGTTAAACTCTATATCGCAATCTTTTTGTCCCCCCCAGATGTAGACTATGTGTAAGTTGCCATTTTGAAAGCAGTTTGCATAGCATTACGATTTGCACAAAATCCTGCTATATTCTCATGAGGACAGGTTTAGGAAGGTGTGCTGGATGCTTGACTAAGAGGAGGTCTGGGAAGGGGCAGGATGGAGGAAGATGAAAGACACAACACTGATAGTGTGGATCCAGGAAGCGCTTGACTCGATGGGACCAGTTTATACACATCCAAAATGGTCACTGCTCAAAAAAAGCAAACTGGCATCTCTCCGACAAACAGTTCCAACTCTATTGTTTTCATACACAGCAGGTTTCAAACCCGCAACGCTTTATTCCCATGCTGAATCTTCACAGAATGAGAAATTGATATGTATATACTGAACATTGAATTTTGAAATGTAATGAGCTCCGGCACTGCTCACAGTTTAATGGTGGTGATAAAATATAGCGGCAGTCTGAATAGGAAATAAAACAAAATGACTGCAATTTTATGTTGGAATTATGAGCGGTTATCAGATCGGTGGTAATATTTCTTTTTATTTGTTGTAGTAATATGTTGTTGTTGTACACTAATCCTTCACCTATTACACAAATAGTAACAGTATTCATATAACCAAGTGGAATATCCAATGTGGGAAATCTTACTAATATAAAAGAGTATTACCGGTAGTTTCTCTTCATTCTACGCGTAGAAGCCTTGCCCAGGGCGCTCTACTCATACGAGTCGACTGAGAAGTACGATAAGAGCAATTGAAATCGACCTTGATGAGTTTATTTGTATTTTCCTGTGACGTCTTTTGCACTGTGTGTTTATGATGTCAGGGATTAATGTTGATGTGTTTTCAGCTGATGAAGGGGAAAAAAAAAAACAACACGACATGGCACTTGGGTCAATTATTGACACTTTTCAAGCATTTCGAAAGACTCGCATATGCACCGGTGATGTCAAAGGACTGACTGTGGAAGGAAAAGGGGAAGAACATTTCGATTCAGTTCCCAGAACTTTCCAAAACCATTCCATGAGAAGTTGAGCTAAAAGCTCAGGAATAATAAAGTACTCAACTAAAAAAGTGTGAATTAACACTGAATCATGTTTTTCAGTACGTATGAGACATTTAAGTTTCCTTTCTATGCACAGCTGGTCAGTCCCCAGTTATTCCTAGCCACTTGGTTTCCAATTTGGAAATCTTGGAATGTTGCAACACTGGATGAATGCTCCACTGAAAGCAGCCCCCCCTCCCCCATTCATCGTTATTTTTTCCTATCTTCTCCTGCGCTGCATTTACTTTCTCATCCTAACTTTGGCCTTTTTGCGTGATGCCCAGATGACCTCCCGCTGCAGGAATGCGGTGAACATCGTGGTCACCACCCTTTTTGCAGCGGTGGTCCTCTTCACCATCCTGCTGGCCTATATCACAGGTTAGCTTGTCGATCGTCGTCTTTGATTTTCAATGAGATATCTGACTTCATTTTGCTCTTGCGCTAAACAGGTTACCAGTTCATCCAAACTGAGCAGCACCACCTCTCCTTTGGCCTCTATGGTGCCTTCCTCTCTCTCCACCTTCTCCTCCAGAGCCTTTTTGCCTTTCTGGAGCATCGGCGCATGAAGATCCCCACCCATCCTCAGCATCTCCGCCGCTCTGTTGCCCTCTGCATCGCTGCCTACCAGGAAGACCCGGACTACTTAAGGAAGTGTCTGCGCAGTATCAGGCGCATTTCTTTCCCAGGACTAAAAGTAGTGCTGGTAGTGGATGGGAACCGACCAGAGGACCGTTACATGATGGACATTTTCCAGGAAGTGATGGGTGGGGCTGAGCAGGCGGGCAGTATGGTATGGAAGGGAAACTACCACAGCGATGGGAGTGGAGGAGGGGCAGTCGGAGGTGGGGGGAGCACAGTTCACGTGGAGGAGACGTTACGAGTCACTCGGCTGGTCAGAGGTTGTCGCTTTTCCTGTATCATGCAGGAGTGGGGAGGGAAGAGGGAGGTGATGTACACAGCCTTTAAAGCATTGGGGGACACTGTGGATTATGTGCAGGTAAGAACCGCTCGCTAATCAAAGTCTTGATAATATGAGACTGGGTGTCAAAGACGGGCATAATTATCAATTCATTGGAGGGGGCTATCATGTCATATTGTATCATGTACAATAGTCACTGAAGATACGAATTTAATTCATTCTTTGACCACGTTCGCACCTCAGAACACTCTCAAATTGTCTCTCCAAATCATCATCATTTTCCCATTGAGATGAATAGAAATGCCATTAATCTGTTCTCAGCCCCCATTAAATAGCAACCTGATGTTGTTATATATTCCCATCCAATTCAATGCATACCTGTATTTGGACCGCTAATTCCGGTGGGCGTGCCTTGGCCACCTAGGAGCATTATAAATAACAGTTCACGCTCAGGCCACTTCACACTTAGCTTCAAGCATGGATTCAGCAGCCAATCATTGCAGAGGATTGTGTCCTGGGACTCAAATGGGATTCATAGAATCACTCCTCGCAGAGTATAAAAAATACAATATATGACTGAGTACTCTTATATTGTCTGTCTACATGTGTTGCTGCATAATTTGTGTTCCAATATTTGTTGCACAGTCACTTTGTGTAGATGCTAATCATTGCCCATGTTAGCATCGCCTTAAGATGGCGGCCCAACGGCTAAGCTATGTGCTTGTTTTCAATACGCACTGTGTAATTCTTTGTTTTAGATTTGGAACCTCCAATTTTGGAAGATTATTACACAAATTAATCAAATGTTATCCAAATCCTACTGATACAGGACTAATTGTAAATCCACAATGGACCATCCATCCATTTTCTATCCTGTTGTAGTTGAGCAAGAGCCTATCACAGCTGAATTTGAAAGAAAGGTACACCTAGGACTGGTTACAGACAACCAGCTATCAGCACTCCCATCACTCCTATAAGCAAGTTAGAGTTTTCAATTAAACTAACAAGTATGCCCCGGAGGATGAGGGCAAAAACCTGAGTAATGTGAGAAAACCCACACAAGCACAGAGAACATATGTAACCTTCACACAGAAAACCCTGACCTAAGGTTAGAATGGCAGTCCTCAGAACTGTAAGGTAAAAGTGCAAACCACTAGTCCCCATGTGCTTCCTCAACACTGGACCAGTACAAGGAAATGTAGAAATGGCAGAAGCCCTTGGTAGTGTGGCTCACATTGCAAACATTGTAATTATTCCCAGTAAATCAGGGGTCTCAAATTTATGGAGAATATTTTGCAGCCTCCTACTTGGAATGAAAGTTTAATATTAGTGTAACCCCCACCAAGAGAACTTGGCACCAAGTCCCAGTTATGTCGTTTTCAAAATCTGCCCAAAAAAAAAAAAACGTTTTTTTGTTGAACACAGGCGCACACTGGCACATCTTGAATGCACAAAAATCAGACGTCATGACTCAACTAGAGATGCTGAGGACTTTGCAGTATGCAGTATAGCAAGGAGATGAGAACGAGAGAGATCGCTAATCTTGTTCACGTACTGAAGAAACGTGAACATTCTAAACAGTTATTAGATGTTGTAACCTTGAGAAGATTGGATTTGTTGCACTTTTTTGGAATACTTGAAGCCTTTTTTTGTGGAGTAAGCAGACACACCCAGACTGTTTCTCCAGCAGCCCCCTGCAATAACTGCTTCTCTGATGAGCACGTTGCGAGTGACTATCAACCAGTCCAATGTACTCTGCTGGGATCGGCTGCAGCCCTTGCCATGGTTCCTATGACACCAATATAACCTGAATCTATACTTTTGTCGAGACACACAGTCACAGCAAAAAAAAAAAAAAAAAAAAAAACAGATCATTTGGTCATAAATACAAAATTATCATCTGAAAAACAGTAACCAAAAACATTTACTCCATAAGAAGATGTGCAATTGTGTGTCTTTTGTAACTACAGTGCATTCTGTAAGTCGCAACCATGTATACCAAAGATCCACGGAACAGGCTAAGTGGTATCGAAAATTGATGGCTACCATCCCCCGGCTAACAACCTCCAAATGCCAGCTTTTTTACAAGTATATCCTTTGTTCTCTGGCCAATGGATAGTCATGACCCCTGAAGATTTGGACAACAGACAATGCGGTACGGTCATTAGGGTATGCTTGCTGTGTCTTTTCCAGGTGTGTGACTCCGACACAGTTCTGGACCCAGCATGTACCATTGAGATGTTGAAGATCTTGGAAGCCGATGCGGCAGTAGGAGGAGTTGGGGGAGATGTGCAGGTAGAACATTGGCCAGAGTTCATCACGAAAATATCTCCTGGCAATGGATGAACGGTTCTTTCCTGTTTGTCAGATCCTGAACAAGTACGACTCCTGGATCTCCTTCCTCAGCAGCGTGCGTTACTGGATGGCCTTCAACATTGAGCGTGCCTGCCAGTCCTACTTCGGATGTGTCCAGTGCATCAGCGGCCCTCTGGGGATGTACAGGAATTGCCTTCTCCAGCGCTTCCTGGAAGCCTGGTACCATCAAACCTTCCTGGGCTCCAAGTGCAGCTTCGGCGACGACCGTCACCTCACCAACCGAGTGCTGAGCTTCGGCTACAAGACAAAATACACAGCCCGATCGCAGTGTCAGACTGAAACACCAACTCAGTACCTGCGTTGGCTCAACCAGCAGACTCGCTGGAGTAAGTCGTACTTCCGGGAGTGGCTCTATAACGCTTTGTGGTTTCATAAGCACAGCCTCTGGATGACCTATGAATCTGTAGTCACTGGCTTCTTCCCGTTCTTCTTGGTAGCCACGGTCATCCATCTCTTCTACCGCGGAAGGCTATGGAACATTTTGCTCTTCTTGTTGACCGTCCAGCTGGTTGGGATGTTGAAGGCCACCTACGCCTGTTTCTTGCGCGGTAGCCTGGTCATGATCTTCATGTCGCTCTATTCTCTGCTCTACATGTCCAGTTTACTCCCTGCCAAAATATTTGCCTTACTAACGATCAACAAAGCAGGATGGGGAACTTCGGGCCGCAGGAAGATCGTGGTAAACCTGATCGGTGCTGTCCCTGTGACAGTGTGGACGATGGTGCTGCTCGGGGGCGTGGTGTATACGATTTACTGTGAAACACGGCAGCCATTGAGTGAGTCCGAAAAGGTTTTGTTAATAGCGGGGACAATACTCTATGCCTGCTATTGGCTCATTCTGCTGGTGCTTTACCTTGCAATTGTAGCCAAACGGTGCAACAAGCGGGAGGATCAGTTTCACCTGCCATACGCCGAGGCATAAAACTGCTTGAAGGCGGCTCGACAGGTCAACAACATGAAGACCAACTGCTGTATCCGCACACCTCTGTGAACTGCCGGAGCAACTGCACGGTCACGTCTGTACTACCGGTGCTAAAAAGGTGGGCATGTGAAATCCAAGCAGCAGGGAGGAGATTCAGTCAGGAGAAAACTTGTGAGATGACTGCATCCACGAAGCATGACGCCGCTTGCACGGAAAGGAGTGACCCAGTGTTCATACGCTTTATTTGAACATCGCGTAGTCCATGGGTACGGGTTAGCTGTGCAACCACAACAAAGCGGTCCGGAATGGCGCTCATGATGCGTTTAGCGCAAAGAATGAATCAAATGGAACTAAGTGCAGTAAAGATGGTCGGTCTGATGGTTGGTCTGATTTAAATTTAACTTAAGAGCCTAAACGAGCAACGAGAAAGTCAAGTTAATTAACAGAAGAACGGCAAAGGAGATCAAAGCTGCATTCTGTCTGATACTTCATGACCTGTAAGAATATCTGCAGGAAACAGGTCTAAAGAACTACGCAACTGAAGGAACCGATCAGTTTTAGGGACTGAGATCAAGGAGAGGCTGAAGTAAATTAACAAGAGAGCAAATGATTCGGTCGGTTCGTCAACTGAAGTGACTAAAGAGCCTGACTAAAAGCGGTCACTATTTCCATTTGGATTTTATGATTTGAACTTAGAAGATTTTGAGGAAACCACCACACTAAAAGATCCTGATCATGCTCAGCATACAGTAAAGCATTCTCGACCATTTAATCAAATGTCAATTTACTGAATATGCCTGTACTGAAAGGTATCAGGATAAATAAAGTTTGACAATTTTGTAAAATAGTAGTAGGAGTTGCAAAAATAATAATAATAATTGATATTTTTACCATTTACACTTACGGAACAGAAAATGGATGGGTGGATTAATTTGGGATTTTACTGTGTATAAAGAATGTGTGTGCCCCCAACTGATTGCAAACAACATATTGCACAAATCACCTGAGTGGGTAGATTTGGTTTTCAACTCTATAAATAAACATCTCTTATTTTGCATTTATCACGAGCAACACCTTCTTAGTGCCAAAAAAGGTGGGTAGTTAAGGGTCCGATTCATCTTATTTGAAGCTTCAGTGGAGTGAGCAACCCAAACCATGTCATTTCTCCATTTTAATAACTCTCATCGAATTGGCACTCGCATATGTGCTTTGTAATTGTAACAAAACACAGATAAATGAACCAGTAGGCAACCACAAAGAAAATAACTCAAATGTTCTTGGTGCTGAATGCTGATAAATGTACACAGCAGGCTTCATTTCAACTCAACAATGCACACTTGTACAGAACACGGAATGCGGCTTTCTCACCAGAAATTCACGGCCTGGGTGAAGCGGAGGGGGCTTGGTCGGCTGTGATGAGGAGACATAAGACACAAAACTGGATATGCGCTCGTGGCTATATGTTGACAGAGACTGCTCCAACCAGCACATAGGGTGGATGGATTACATTGAAAGCACAAAGAATGTGACAGAGTGGCTATGTAAGTGTTGGCCTGTCCCAACTTTGATCAAGCTTCGAGAAAGAGTTCTCAAAATTTGTGACATGCAGCGGTAATTTTGGTGCTAGTAATAACACGTCTAATTGAACATTCTGTTGCATATCCATTTCTATGTCTCATTTTGGTCTGAAGAATTTTTTAGCTTCGTGATTCCGATTTGTGTGTGATCCCTTTAAAACGTTGCCGAGGTGCCAAAGCATCATCTGTGTAGCAAGTTATGGTTTCACCAAAGGGGACTGTTCTCTTGACCTTTTACGGTAAATATAGAAGAAAATATTTATATAATAAGTGTAACTGAGGACCAAAGACATTTCCTTGCGAGAGACTTAGGAACCTTGTGTTTTCTGTTTCACACTTTTTGTTTTCAGGTCACCCAAGCAAAATGATAATTCAGTGTGTCAGATCTGTCCTGTTTGATGATGATCTCAGGAAATCACTGGAATGTTTCTCAGTCAATAAAGTATGATCTGCCTTTGACACAGTGCTGCCCTTCATTCATACTTGTATATTTCCAGAATTGCATTTCATTATGTATGTCGTGTTGGTAGCAAATCATATGGCTGAGGATAGTGTGATGATTGTTGACCACATTAAACCAAGGTTGAAAAAGGGGTTTATCCAACAACAATGTCCAATATCTGATTTGTTCTGGATTGACTGCTATTCTAGAATGTGTAGATATCATTATTACAAATGGATTAATACTATTCTTGTATCTGGCACCACTTGAAAAATGTAACGACAGGAGAGCAATTGTTCTGTGCTCCCACCCTTAGCGTTGGCCCCCTATTGGCTCTTGAATTTACAACATTTGCCCTTCAAAGGACATAGGTCACAATGGATGCAAGGTGCTTCATAATGTCTGTGATTTCTTCAGCAAATCAGCAAAAAGGGCTTTTCACTTGCTGAAGTACATCAAGCCATCCATTTTTTATACCACATAGGGGCCACGCTGACTTTGAACGACAGACGGAGAGGAGACTGGACTCATTGCTCAACAATACCTGGGCACAAATAGATAAGCACCTAATTCTTGCCCCGCTGTGTCTTCAGTCACCCTAAGAAGTACGTTTTTGGAATGTGGGACGAAGCTGGAATACCAGGAGAAAACACACACAAGTATGGAGAGAACCTATAAACTTCACGCAGAAAGGCCAGAACTGAGTTCATATAAACATAATGAAACCATCAATCTGTGCATTGTCAGACAAAATTATAAACACGTTCTGAAAACATGCATGTTAGACCAAATCTAAATTGCCCAAAGGTTTTATTAGGAATGAACAGTTGTCTTTTTTTTCTTCTGATTGGTTGTTGACCAGTATACTCTACCTCTCCTTCAAAGCCAACTGGGATAGGTTCCAGCTCACCTGCAGGCCAAATGAGGACAAGCGCCATTGTAAATGTCTGGAAGGATGATCAGACGTTCGGAAATAAAAAATAAATACCTGTACATTAAAAATAAAAAAAAAAAAGCTTCCAGCGTTGGGGTCACAAAATGTACAGTATTTTAACCGACATATATACCAGTGGTTCTTAACCTTGTTAGAGGTACCGAACCCAACCAGTTCATATTCACATTCACTGTACCCTTCATTTGTGAAAAATAAAAATATTATTTTTTAATTTTTTTTTACAAATTCAAGACATAAAAACATTTATTAAAAATAGAAAAAAAACTTACAAAAATTCAAGTCATAACTTGACTTGAAGTTTTTTTTAATTGTGCACAAAATGAACCAGCCAGTGATGGCCAAGCGGGCGTGTCATAACTAAATGACATGTTGTGTCGGGTGTGTCTTAACCTCCATGACAGAGGCGCCATCGAATCCCTGAGATCGAATCACCGAACCCCCAGGGTTCGATCGAACACAGGTTAAGAACCACTGATATATATACTTGCCTGACTTGTGTGTGGGCAGCGTAGGATCAGTTCCCACTCAGTGACGGTGTGAATGTGGGTGTGTATGGATGTTATGTGTACCCTGTGACTGACTGGCGACCAGTTGAGGGGTTACTCCGCCTTTCGCCCGGAGTCAGCTGGGATAGGCTCCAGCACTTCCCTCAACCCTGTTCAGGATAAGTGTTGTTGAAAATGGATGGATGGATGGATGGATGAATAACCTACATATAAACTGCAAACTACAAGTTTTCTTCTACGCCATCATGCTCTGTCATCACAGCAATTTTGATGTCTACGTCATCAAAATGGATCCCCTTGTGACCCCCTTGATCTTGGGGAGAAGGGGAAAACAAACATACGGAGCCAGGTAAGGTGAGTAGGGAGGTTTTTTTTTTCAGTACAGCGATGTTCTTTTCAGCCAGGCACCATCAGATGCACAGCACTGTGGCATTATGAGTAGGCACAATGTCATGGTGTGACGGCCACAATTCTACATTTGCACTGAATGAAGCTAGAGTCACAGTCTACTTTTTGTAGACATGCTTGTTACTCTTGTAACTCATACAGTATTGAAAGGGGGAAATCTATAGTGTGAAAATGTGAAACGTGTATTTTATGAGGGTAGTCCTGGAACTTTTCTGACACACCACCGAGTATTAAATCACTCCTTTTCATTCAAATCAGCTCCGACACAAATACAGACAACACAGCACTGAGTGTGTTGCCGCCAGTGTGTGTGACTGCATGTTAGAGGGAGAGAGGTGAGTGAGAAACGTGAGAAAAGGTGACCGTGAGTGCCACAGCAGCTAAATGAATTGCTCCACTCAGTCTTTTGGGACTAACAAAAAAGCTTTTTGTCCCTCTGAGGAAACACAGCATGAGAGTCGCCTTCTCCAGAGAAACACAGTATTAATATGTTGGCTGTGCCAGAAGGCCACTCGTGAAACTGATTAGATGTTGAGATATTCTCTCTGAACTATTTTTGCTGAGCGAACTCAACTCATGCTGACCATTCTCATTTCAGTGACACCATTTCAATTAGGCATTCCATGTACTGTATCATTAACCTCCAATGTTGTCACAAATCACTGACACCTATTAAAAGGGACTTGGAAAACTATGACATTTTGCTGAACTCTTTACATACAGGCAACTTTATATACTGCATATGCTCAATGGTAATTTTGCATCTGGACCCATTGAGTCACTGTAGCACCAAATTATGTTGTGAAATGCGTCTACTTTGTCAACCGTGTATCCTGCTTACTACACCCTGGACTGGCTGCCAGTCAGTCACAGACAACAGTTAGTACACACATTCACACCATCACTGAGTGGGAACTGAACCCACACTGCCTGCACTGAAGTCATCCGAGCTACCAACCACACCGTCAGTGACTCCCTGTGAATATAAGACTTTCTTTCCTGTAGTATATTATATTTAATATAGAGTATTTGTGAATGAATCTGTCAATAATCTATGGTCACATGATATGTTTTTGAGTCATTTCTTGTATTCTGTTAACACAGTAGGCCAGACATAGCTCAGCTCCGGGCCTGGAGGGCCACTGTCCTGCCTGTATTCCAGATCTCTCGCCTGCAACACACCTGATTCAGATGATCAGCTCATCAGCCAGCTCTGAAGCAGCATTAGAACCATCCTGATGATTTGAATTAGGTGTGTTGCTCCTGGGAGAGCTGGAAAACAGGCAGGACAGCGGCCCTTGAGGACCGACTTTGGACACCACTGCAGTAGGCTCGCGCTTAGCACGCATGCCTCACTGTCTGGCCCCTATTTAAAAGCCTTATATTGTGCATAGGTGTACAATTGTTGTTAGTCAAAATGTGCACTTCACTGACTGGCAATGATGATAAGCAGTACAGAAAATGGATGAATTGATGGATGTCTTCCCACTCCCCTTCTTCATCTCTGATTGCTGAATGTTGCCAAGGAAACAGCAGTGAGATACAGAATGGTTAAGCCAATAAACTGATTAAACCTAACTTCTGCGTTTGGGAAGGACCATATTTGGACAAAGGTAAGTTTCCATGATAGAGAGAGAGAGAGAATTACACTCCTACTTACTATAATGCTTTAATAAAATACAGTTGATCAAAACAGGCAGCCCACACAATGACAACAGCATTTGAAAATACATTCCAATAAATCCTGGATCACATTGCCAGCATTGGCCATCTCCTTTTCCCCCCTCGCTGCTAGCTTATACAAACAGAAGCAGAGTGTGGAAAATAAACGAGCACCAAAGATAATGAAAGTGTTTTTTTCTGACACATGGAAACATCGCCAAACAGTCACACTCCTGGTAAATATTGCTCTGCTCCAGGCCATCGCCAACCATTAGCATTATCAGAAGCTAATGCTGGTCCCACAGTTTAATACCGCTAATATGTGCTAACAGTGAATCTCTGCCTAACTTTTAGCTTTGACATGATCATCAAAGTGGTTCTTTCGCTCTGGAAATTCATCCAGTCCTGCTCCAGAGACCGAACTACTTGTACACAAACATTAAAACGTGTTTTCCATCATATATGCTTACACTACATAATAACATGCGGTCCGGCCACACTATACTTTCTTGGGTACATTCGTGATGATGGGTTTGGGTCGCGTCTTAAAGATAAGTTTTCTCTTGATGAGTGCAGACACAGAATAGGAGGTGGATCCATGCAGCTCTGTTTCCATGGCAACCTGGGAGGCATCATGGCTGTCGGTGCTGCCCAGAATGCCCTGTGATTGGGCAGGATGCTTAGTCAGGACGGCAAAGGCTTTCTCCAATTTGACCAGCTTCCCGTACAATATGTGATGTCCTACTATCAACACGGGCACCCCCTGTTGGGAAAAGAAAGAACAGAGGACTGATGAAAGATCGAGGGAGAACAGAGAACTAGCAGCTCAGATTGAACCAAACTGGACAGAAAAGAGCTGGGCAGGGGTCTGGTTTTTAACAACCTAGTCAAATTTATGGGGGGAAAAAGACAATCACAGGAGCCATCTAGAACAGTGATTCACAACTGGTGGGCAGGATCCAAAAGTGCATTGCGGACCTCTTTAGGGTGGGATTGCGGGGAGCTACTACTGTAAAACACTTCTTGTAGAATATTCTGATTTGGACTTTTCCGTTTCAGTGCAGAGGCGTACCAAGTTCCTACAATGAACACATTAAAGAAGCAACACAAAGTGCAGCTGCCTGGCGCTTTCGCCACTAGTTCACTCTATAAAAAAACACAGTGCAGCTATATAATAATAATAATAATAATAATAATAATAATACATTTTATTTGTGGGCGCCTTTCTAAGAACTAAAGGACATCTTACAACAAGCAGTTAAAAACACTTACTGACTGAACATTCGGCAAGCCTCCTCGCTGCCCATCTTCAAAACTCACTTGTATTCTTTGGCATTCGACTCTGCATGACTTATGACTTAGATTTGTTCTCGGTTTTACTGTTTGGTGCTTTCTACTGTCTTTATTACCGATTTGTTTTACTGTTTATTATATATGTTCAATTGATCCATGTACAGCACTTTGTATGCAGCGATGGCTGTTTGAAAGTGCTCTATAAATACAGTTAACTTGACTTGACTTGACTTAGACTCTGGCTAAGGGAACTTCATGGCAGTACATCAAAATCTTTTGAAACTG
>CAAKHF010007384.1:23569-39550 GCA_901007745.1 Hippocampus kuda
TATGACTTAGATTTGTTCTCGGTTTTACTGTTTGGTGCTTTCTACTGTCTTTATTACCGATTTGTTTTACTGTTTATTATATATGTTCAATTGATCCATGTACAGCACTTTGTATGCAGCGATGGCTGTTTGAAAGTGCTCTATAAATACAGTTAACTTGACTTGACTTGACTTAGACTCTGGCTAAGGGAACTTCATGGCAGTACATCAAAATCTTTTGAAACTGCTTTTAAAAATACAATATACTGTACATGTGTTGTCAAAGGCTACTTTAAAAAAACATTTCCTTTGTTCTTCACTTCAATTCATTTCGAATGAAACAGAGGTCAATACCTGGTTTAGCCCTTCTGTTATGTTGTGGGTCAAACTGACCCATTTAGAAAATGTTGGGAAGAAAAAAAAGGATTTAACTTGATCTTCTAACTTGTTTTTTTATTTTTGTTTTTAGTATTTAAAATATTGCGTTATGTGATATTTTATTCTGATTAAACATCAAGAGGAAAAAAAAAACGGCATGACTGCCTCCTGACTGATGTTGTGCCAGCTCGTGACCAGTGTGTGTGTGACTGTGTTGCTTAAAATGCAGGAAATGTATTTGCAGCATGTCTGAAAGCTTAAGACAGTTCCTCCATGAAATGTCCCTGAACACAGCACAAATATGGATCCAAAATGCTTCGGGGTTTCTTCCAAAATAAAGTGAAGCAGTTTATTACTCATCCACAGGTGCACTGTCGCCACTCTGCTACTTTTCCTGGATTGAGTAAGCATACAGCAACAATGAGTGTAGAATCTATGTCACACTGATGCCAAATTTAAATCCACTTCTTTTTTTAAGGCTTTTTTTTCCACTGTCAAACCATGTCACAGATTTACTTTGACCTACCACACATTAAAACAGGAGGCAAAAATAGGACATTGATTGAATGGCACCTTTAATTGCACTAACATGTTTATTTTGGGGAACATGGGAAGAAACCTGGTGAAAATCCACGCACGCACCAGGAGAACAGTCAAAACCCACACACTCCAATTGATTTACTGGTTTTCTGTTGACTCATACTATTACAAGTGACACTTTTAAAATAAGTTTAGCTCTATATAGGGCTTTGTATAGCAGCAATATTGGATTAGTGCCATTAATAACACTGTATTTTGGTTATTGAGTGTTGTTCAGTGTCAGCGCAAACAATCTTCTGTTATCAAGTTTTACACTGTTCCCTGTCTTGTTCATCGTTTACCTCTTGGGTGTAGATCAGGTCTCCCATCACGCTTCCTGCGAGGCCTGAGTTATGTCTGGATATCATCTCTCCCTGCAGCTCGATCAATAGCCACTCCGGAGGACTGCTGCCATCAACACTCCCTCTACAAAGGCCGTCATCAACCAGACGAATACACAGTGACACGTTGTATTGGTATTACATGTCATTACTGTAGAAACGGTACTTCGTGGACTAAAAACTTTGTCAAAGGTAGATCACCAGTTCGTTCACCTCTTACCTTATGACTATTTGAACCATTGTGCACACTCGTACTTCTCAATATATTAAAGAAGTACAAACGACCAGTAAACTACGGACACATTCAAAATAAACGCAGCTAACCATATACTGTATAGTGGAGCGAAAAGTAAAAGCCACAGGTAGTTGACACCAGTCACGTTTCCCGCCAGCAGAATGGTCCTCCGACCAATGACGTAGTTCCGGTAGTAGTGAGTGGCATCTTTATCATTTCCGGGTCAGAGTATTTCAACGTGGCTGCCCATGTCTTTCCAGCGTGTGTAAATTCTTTCAAAGTTGTGCGAGCCTCTATGATAACGCGGGAAAGCTGCCTCTATCGTCAGGTAGCACATTGTTTTGTGTCTTGAACGGGATCTTCCGGTCACATTACAAGCGCTATTGTTCGACATGTTAGCGGTTTGAACCGCTAGCACGGACCAAATTCACGTGTTTGCCAACCTCCCCTACTCGAGTTGAGAAGCCACCTGCGGGTGGTTCTCCCTTTTGGAGAAAATGGGTGAGTTTAAGGTGCACCGCGTTCGTTTCTTCGACTACATGCCCAGCTCTATCCGAGCCATGGCGTTCAATTGCCGCACCGAGAGGCTTGCAGTGGCCCGGGCTGACGGAACAGTGGAGGTCTTTAACTTCACTGACAACTACTTCCAAGAGAAGGTAAGTAAGCTCACTCATCGATTCCACAACATTCGGTCACAATTCACTCTCGTACATATTTCAAATTGCTCCGTAAGTATGAACTGTCGCAGTATTATCCCATCATAACACCAGATGCGTCTGCAGCGTTTAGGTTTGTTAAGCAGCATTTTTTTTCATTTAGTCGATCAGTTTTAAAATAGCAAGTTCATAAATTACAATTTCATGGTAAATGTGGTATTAATTTAACCAAGCAAATATTCAACCACTAAAACGAATCGTCCTGTCCAGAACTGTAAGTACTTTTTTGGCTCAGGAATGCAGGCGAGGAACTTTTATTTGGTCTTGATCAAGAGGTCACGATCATAATTAGATGTGCAACGATCAAATGAATCAATAATTATTTTGGATAAGCAATTAATCGTTTAGAGACCTTGTTAAATCTAAATTGTAACCAATCCTCCGGATTTCACAGTAAAATATTCGGAGATTTCTGTAGTCCTCCATTAAGGCAGACTGAGCAACACAAAAAAAGACATTTGCAAATATCTGCTTTTATTTTGGGAAAATAATCAGTTTCTGCTGATTTTCTGGTGGGTGTTATGGACCGAACCTTTAAATTAATGATAATTTGTGCATTTTCAGCACTGCCAATTTGAAATAATGTCCTGTTTTTGAATAAAAGGATGGAAATGAACACATTTAAAAAAAAAAGTCCCATTCGTAAAATCCATAAAAATAATTGACAGCTCAATTGATTCTTAAAATAATTGTAAGTTCCCAAATCATACTTCTATTATTTGGAATTGCTTTAGTGTATTTTGTGAGGTCTTTTATGATGCTGTACACAAGCAAAGAACAAGAGTACATCCTGATATTTGAGAGTCAGGTTCTAACTCTAGAAAAACCTCTAAATTTAGCTGTATAAATGAAATGTAACTGTTCGGGAAATGGGCCAATTAATGCTTTTGCCACAGTTAAGCAATGTTGTTGTCACACTTAAAGGAAAAATGCTCAAATTGCTAATGGTGTTCTGGAACTGAAAATTACAATTTTAATTGTTGTGGTTAACGGCTCCTTGTGCATGTGCATTGAATTCTGCGGTGACCATTTCTGCTATTTTGGTCCAGGTGATCCCCGGTCGGGATAACGCGGGCATTGAGGCTCTTTGCTGGGTGGGTCAGCGTCTCTTCAGTGCTGGTTTGCGTGGAGAGATCACAGAGTATGACCTGGAGAACTTGCAGCCCAAGTGCAGCGTGGATGCCTATGGGGGTCCAATCTGGACCATCAGCTGCAACAGCATGGGAACACTGCTGGCGGTAAGTCAGCACGTTATGGGTCACTTATTTCCTTTGCATGTGTTGGTTTTTTTGGGGGAGGGGGGGGTTCACCGTGATGAATCAATATGTAAATGATGTCATTTGGAGGCGGCCCGGTAGTCCAGTGGTTAGCACGTCGACTTCACAGTGCAGAGGTACCGGGTTCGATTCCAGCTCCGGCCTCCCTGTGTGGAGTTTGCATGTTCTCCCCGGGCTTGCGTGGGTTTTCTCCGGGTGCTCCGGTTTCCTCCCACATTCCAAAAACATGCATGGCAGGCGGATTGAACACTCTAAATTGTCCCTAGGTGTGAGTGTGGGCGTGCATGGTTGTTTGTCTCTGTGTGCCCTGCGATTGGCTGGCAACCAATTCAGGGTGTCCCCCGCCTACTGCCCGAAGACAGCTGGGATAGGCTCCAGCACCCCCCGCGACCCTAGTGAGGATAAAGCGGTCCGGAAGATGAATGAATGAATGAATGAATGAATGTCATTTGGAGTGACGATGCGTATTTTTGTGTCAGGTTGGATGTGAAGATGGGACAGTGAAGATATTTGAAATACTGGAGGACAGAATTCAGTTTCAGAGAAGCTTTGACAGGCAGAAATGTAAGAAGTTTTTTACAGTTTTTGAGAAAATCTTTTCTTGCTTCTGTGTAATTCTGCCAACGCATACACACGGTCGGACAGTAATTGTCTTGTGAGGACAACTTATGTTCAACTTATGTCTGTTACTGTGATCTTGAGGTCGTATCATCAGTCTTTCCTGGCATCCCTCTGGCAAGCTGCTGGCTGCTGGCGTGATGGACATGATCCGAATATTTGATGTTGAGACTGGTAAATTGCTACAAACTTGACACTATTTTTTACCAAATAATTAAACACTGACGACCCTTATGAGTTTATTCCCCTTATTTCAGGTCACAGCATTCACAGAATGCATGTTGAAAGACTTGTGGGAGCTTCCAAAAGCAGGGAGGTTGTCGTTTGGAGTATCGTCTTCTTATCCAATCACACGATCATTAGTGGTGATTCTGCCGGAAAGGTCCAGATGTGGGACGGAATTACAGGAACACTTGTCCACACTCACCTCGTCACCAAGTGGGACGTGCTTGCTCTTTCTGTCTCCCAGGTAAGTCATAAATTTCAGACACACATTTTCAAATGGAGCATCATTTTAGTCAAAATACACGCAATACATGTGCAAAATACATTTCAACATATTGTATTAAGGGACTGGGAGTGAAGTTTCCAAAAGCTGAATTTCAAAAATAAGGTGCATGTGGGATAACTCGCTTGCAATACTGCATTCAGAGCACAAGTGCAAAATACAAAAACAGTTGTTGATAAAGGCCCGCTCTTTACTACAATAAGTTTTCTGTCCCTTTTTAAGATCAATGGATCGAGGGAAAAAAAATCCTGTGCTTATTAGTAGCAGGGTTATGTTCCAGAAAATCATTGGTTCTTTCAGCGTATCGTTACGTCATAACAATCCAGACCTCGTTCTGCATTGTGCATGTTGCAGAGTTTGTTGTGAGCTTCAGTTAGTTGGCGAGTTTCAGAGTCACTCTGTGCATGAGAAAAGAAGCTCTGAGTGCAGAAGTGGCAATGCATGATGCATCTACTGACAGAACACTACAGCCGATCAGTAGCTGATAAAATGAGAGTGATGCTCTGATTGGCTGAACCAGTAGGTACGAGTATTTTATACTTTTTATATTTTGTGACGCGCGGGATTTCAGGTCAAAACAACACCGCAAAATGACAGCAAATAGTGGAAATACAAAATGAATAACTTTTTAAAAAAAATTGCAAGATACCAGGATCGTGAACCTGAAACCCAGGTTAAGGGGTTTAAACTGTATAACATATTTTTGGTTCACTGTATTGTCTCTGAACAGCGATGCAAATTTTATAGTCAAGATGCTAGACTGCTGCACAATAAACGTTGCTGGGAGAATCACTGTGCTAAATGGTTCTTCACAGGATGAAAGCAGTCTCATAGCCGGGACATCAGAAGGCACTGTGGTCCAGTTCCAGTTTCTTTCTCGCACCGTCAACCAACAGGATAAGGACTGGGTCCGAACCAGAACCTTTAAAAACCACACACACGACGTCAGGGCGCTGGTTCATACTGAGATTTCTGTTGTTTCTGGAGGTCAGTCATAAATGTTCATTTGTGGTTGGTCTGACTTATATTTGATGCTTTTTATCTAGAATCTTTGACGTCCTCCCAAATTGAACTTGAATCTAATTGGAGATGAAGTGTTGCATGCAGCAACAAGTGAACATGTTGGAGGCCCACCATGTGTTGTTGCCTTGATTGCCGTTTAAAATATTTGCAGAATAAGCCATGATATACGTGATCTGACACTTGGTATTAAGCTATGGATCGGTACAATCCAATGTTTTCTTGGCGTCTCCTTTCAGGTATGGATACCCAAGTCGTAGTACGACCCCTGCTGGATAAGGTGGAAAAGAACACCCAAGAGTCAGCTCTACGTAAAATAGTCTTCCCTCACGTAAGTACTGTACTTCAGTACTCAAGGGAATTCATGTTTGATTCAGTACATACAGTTAGCCACATGTCATTTTTAATATGGAAATGGATCATTTTAATATATTATTTGACAGTCAGCTGAACATCGAACAAAATACAGAGTGTGGTGTCTTGTTTATTTTCCACGCAGAGGAGTCTCGTGTGTTGTGCCAAGAAGTCGGGGCTGCTGCTGTTCCAGTTCTCTGATCATCTCGAGCTGTGGAGACTAGGAGAAAGTGAGGGGCAGGGTGAGAGGACAATAACACACCAATTCTGATACATATGCTCATTTTGGAGACTAACACATACAGTAATAGATTTGTAAACATGCGATTATATATAGTTGCTTGTCACATGTCAAGTCGAAAGCACACAGGGTATACAACACTGTTTTAATCTGTATTGGGCTGTGTGTTGAGTGCGCAACACCCATGTTTGACGTAGTACCAGTAAGCCCGTGTCGTTTGTTCGCCGTGGTCCAAGAAAGGATCAGGGAGTTTGTGTGACTGCTGAGTTGCATGGAAATTTTGAGGGAACATTGCTTACCTCAGCTGAAGACGGAATTTTACCACAGAGCACTTGGTAGCCACCAATAAAGACTGACAAGCCTAACCTTTGCTTTTGAAGTTTGTCACCAAAGATGAATATGGCCTCTTTTGCACAATTAATACACTTTATAACACTTTATATTGGGCCTACTATCATGTTATCACTGTTTGTTATCAGGAAAGCCCGGTGAGAGTCTACCTGTGAAGAGGAAACCAGAGAAACTGATTCATCTGAAAAGGAAGGTGTGTCCTGTCAAGTTCAATTTCACATGACCAGCGCGTAGTGGGTCAAGAGCTCATGTGACAATATAGTGTCACGTGTGAGCCTGACGCTTATCTCTGGAGGAGACAGATAAAATGCGATGGAATTTTGACGTCAATATTGCATAATTGTACAAGATAATCTAAAAAGTGAGCAGATCAAATAGATTGCAAATTCTAAATGTAACGTACAGAATTTTCACGACCGTACGGTGCACTGTATTAAGAGGCACCGTGTTGGTTACGGGTGCTATTTCTGTATTTAACACACACACACACAACACGCACTGCATTATTGGACGCAGATGTTGTCAAACGTATGCTAGTATAAAAAAATATGGTAGCATCCATCCACATTAGCGTATGTTTTTAAAAAGGCAGCAGGAGCAAAACCGAATTCGGTTGTACTTGATTGAAGTATTTCAGGGTGCTCATTACGTCGATCGTGATCGACCGGTAGCTCGCGGAATGGTCCCAAGTCAATCGCAAAGAGTGTAGAGGAGAAAAAAAACAACAAAAAACATTTGTGGGTCTCTGTGCATGTTTGTAATATATTTTTTGTGTTAATGCACGCTGCACCCTAATCCTCTTATTCATCTCACTTTCATAAAAAGTATTGAAAAAATAAAATATAGCATATCACCATTGACATGTAACCTTCGGTGGCGCGTGACCCGCGTCACCCGAAGTTGTTAGCGCTCAGCAGTCTGCAATTGCAGCTTGTGATCAGAGCTGTTGGGCTACATCTTTTTATCGTTGTCGTTATTCTCATTAAGAGTTTGCTTCATGTACAATTCACCGAGGGCACGGGCAAAGAATAGGAATCTAAAGGGCCAAGGGAAGCACTTTAAAATGGTACGTGTGAGCTCCTTTAGTTCACAGACTGCAAAAGTGCGTCGCATGCCTCCACGTCAGGCTGTTGCTCTTCATGGCATGCGTGTGTAAGTGCATACGTACAGTATGCACGCTTGCTTAGTAACGGGTCGATTGGTTGATCGAAAAGTAGATCTTCGGTCAAAAAGGTTTGGGCACCCCTGAAGTATTTAATAATGTAATGACATTGTTTTTTGATCAATCCTCATCAACAAATCCAGCAAAGTCCTCATCTTCTGGATCCGAAATGAACAGTTGGGCAAGTCCTCTATCAAACACGCCAGGTTCCCACGCATCCTTGTCAGAGTCGGTCTTATTTCCGTGCGGCTCCTCAGAAATGATGCCGGCTTTTGCATAACATGACACTTTTTATTGCAGTAGGAGCGTAGGATGGCCAGCTTTTCTTTGTCACCTGCCGGATGTTGCTGCGCCACGGGCGCCCTTGCCCAGATGGATAGATGGCACCATTTCACAAAACAAAATCACCAAGCACCATGCGTTGATCATGAATTCTCCCACAGCTGCTCGATTCCCATGGTCCTCTGCGTAACTAATAATTTGCAGTTTAAACCGTGCTTCGTAAGTGTGTCTCATTGTAGGTGCCATTTTCAGGATGTCGTACAATATACGACATACTCTTATACACATATATGGGGTTTGCATGTTCTCCCTGGGCCTGAATGGGTTTTCTCCAGATACTACTCCCTCATTCCAAAAACATGAATAGCAGGCAGATTGAACACTCTAAACTGTCCCTAGGTGTGAGTGCGAGCGCGGATGGTAGTTCGTCTCCGTGTGCCCTGCGATTGGGTGGCAACCGGTTCAGGGTGTCCCCCGCCTCCAGCACCCCCCGCAACCCTAGTTAGGATAAAGCGGTTCGGAAAATGAATGAAAGTACTTTTAACCACTTACTGGGGGCTTGCCTTCTGTATCCTCTTTCACGCCCACCCTTCCCACTTTAACGTACGCTTGCTGTCCTCAGTTACGCACGCCTTTCCTCTTTATAACAAGGTGTGGGTGAAACCTGAGTGAGTCCAGTAGAACCCTCATCGAAGTCACACAACAGCATTCACAGAGCTTACAACTCAGTGCATAGATATTAGGCGCGCCCTCCATTTTGGAGAAAATTGAAGACTTTTCAATGCGCCATATGGTCGTGAAAATACAGTAGCATCGAACTGCCCATACAAGCCCACCACTCCCTCGAGTTTAGGACACTCTCCTGCACTGAATTAATGGAACTGCATATAGACCCAAAATGAATTCTGAGAGAGAGTTGTGTGCCTCGGTGCTTGTTACATGACACTTGTTACATCAGTTAGTTGCAGGTTAGTATGAGCATGTCTATTTAGCATATATTGCAAATCCTTTCCCCAGTTTCCTCTTAGTTGAAGACATCATCAAGCGAGTATGACTGAGCAGTCCATTGTGCTTTGTTTAGGTTGGGAGTCTCTCGAGATGTGGATTAGAATCCCATTTCTGAAAGGAATGCCGCCCTCCCTACAATTGCAATCAACAATGTTAATCTGGAAAGAATTTTGGTTTTACAGAAGCACCCACCGCGCTCCCTCTGAAAACGTTGTGAATGGTTCCAAAAGAGCTAATCGGTGGAGACAAATGTTTTGCCACCCATCTCTGCTCGCAGCCAGTTCCAACTGTAGCGATAAGCTGTGACATGTGTGCTGATGTGTGCAGGGCGAAGATCATATCCGGTGCAGTGCTCTGTCGCCATGCGGAGAGTGGCTGGCATACTCGACTGTCTCCAGCGTTCGTCTTTACATGCTACAGATCGACCACAACAACATTCGTATCACAAAGGTGCGGATTTCATTGCTGACATGACAAATGTGATTTTGTGACTTGTAGCAAAACCACCAGACGCATCTCATGGATATAGCATGACTGGTCTGCATGTCATGGCATGCAATGCCAGGACGACCCGGGTGACCTCTTGCCTGTTTTTTCTGCCTCCCCATAGGTTTCGAAACTACCCAAGATCCTGAACTCAGCCCAGCAGCTTTGCTTTTCTTCAGATTCCGCCAAACTCTTTGCATCCTGCAGCCAGTCATCGGTCATTGTGGTTTCTCTCAGCCAGTCCGAGTGCAAATATGTTCACACCCTCAACCCTCAGCCAGGTGAGTTTGAAATTGGCTTTCTTTTTCTGGACCCATTTGAGTTACAGTTATCGTTGGGGGTTGCATTCCAGACCACCCCCACAATAGATGAAATGACCAAAGTGGTGATCAAGTATTTATTATAGTTGTGTCTATTGTCGGGCTGCCATTATTTTGAACATCGACTTATCATCAACAGTAATTGCAAGTAGTCGACTAATCGTATCGTTTGTAAATTGCATATCGGACCAGCAAGCAGCTGCTCTTATATAACCATCATTAGCTTACAGCTTGAATTAATTAAGGTATGTTCAAATTCATAACAATAGACAATTAAAATGATTGCATCTTCAACTTTTATCAAGCTTGCAGCTCATTTCTGACATGTTTATAAATGATAGAGCAACTTAAATTAAAGGCCATACTATGCGCTCCATGTTTTTAGCTAGAAATGTTGAGTGCATTTTAAAATGGAACCAAAAACGATACACTATGCAGAGTTGAACTCATATAGTGAAATGAATAGTGGTAAACTCATCTCTCGTGTGCAGCCCACACCCACACACACACACACACACACACACACACACACACAAACAAAATCAGCGATGCACTGAACCCATAAATGATCCGCAATATAACAAGAGACGACTTTACTGTGAAAAGTGCAATTGACAAGCCAATCAACAGTGCGACTTTTCCATGAAAGAACTTGCACAGAAACGTGCGTTGAATGTCAGTTGTGGAGTTACAAACCAGACAGCAATTTTTATATTGGGATAGCTTTGAGTTTACACATTCATAAACCTGACATCACAAGGGTCGAAATTAAATCCGTAAAAAAATAAATAAATACATACTTGAAAGGCGCTTATAAATAAAATGTATTATTACTTTATATATACACATATATATATATATACTTGCTTGAGCACATCCTAAGAAGTGATTAACAGGTCATCATGAGCATGTATGTTTGTGTTGTTCAGCTTCCAGACACCCAGTCCACCTGTTGCATGCAAGTGATGACGGCAAGTGGCTCGTGACAGCCAACACAGGCTTTGAGATCCACGTTTACAACCTTCAAAAGCTGAAGGTGATGTGAGATTTTTTTTTCTGTGCACAAGATGGGAATCGGTACACTAAATGAGCTTGTTCCTATTTGCTTGTGCACGTAGCTTCACTGCACAGTGCCGGTGTACAGCTCCTGTCCGACCGCCTTGGCCATCAACCCCACCACCAGAAACCTCATCGTAGCGCACGCTGACCAGCAGGTGAACACCTCGCTCACTGCTGTTCATATCTGTCTTATAATACCCCAAATGAATCTTGCCCTCACATTACGTGCCCATCTCGTGTGTGCATTTATCCTATGCAGATATTTGAGTTCTCTCTAGTGCAAAAGGAATACACCGATTGGAGTCGCAAGCTGCAGAAACAAGGGCTGCACCCTCTGTGGTTGCAGAGGGACACGCCCATCACCCATGTCACCTTCAATCCCAAGAACTCGGCTCATATTCTTCTGCAAGATATGTTTATGTTCTGCATCGTCGACAAGAGCCTGGTGCGTGAAGCGACCAAAAGCCACTTGTGTTGCCTTGTATTGTGACGAGTGTAATTCGAGTTAATGGGGCCGTTTTGTCTACCACACGTAGCCCCTCCCTGAAGTAAGGTCTCAGCTCTCCAACCAGATGACACTCAGGAGTCTTCCAGAGTCTGAGAGGATAAGACACAGCCACGCATTCAAGATATGCAAAACTTTTCAGGTACCCTTATGATGCTTACAGTACATTTCTTAAGAAGGTAGGCGAAATGTAGGGATGCATACTGGCTCATAAATGTTTTTTCTTTTTTTTTTCCTTTGTGAATCAACGAAAGCCAACTTTTAAATTTACTGCAATGTAATTTGAGAACATTGTGCAGACCTCAAATGTCAACATTGAGAATTTAGGGCTCTGTTGTGAAAACAAAAAATATAACTGACATCAGCATTTTACACTATATTTTTAAAATTTTAGGCCACTCCTACTGGCGGACGTATGACAGAGCAGGGGTGCCTTCCCTTTTTTGACTGAAGAGCTACTTTTCAGGCCAACCAACCTTTGCGATCGACCGTTACCGCACGTGTACGCATACACGCACTCGCCCATGCGTCCAAAGTCTGGTCCAGACTCAGATATTTATTTATTCAAAGAGGAGGATTTAACTTGACCGAGGACCTCACAGACGGGCTTCTGCCTTCGGCACAAGGGCTGAAGCGCTGGCCCCGCCTGGCTCAGTACCAGCGCCCCAAAGTATCAGTATTTGGAAATTGTTTTCGCGCTACTTCATTCAATTCAATTGTTGATGCGCTATTGAAAATACAATGCACACTGCAGACTGCTGAGCAACTGAAGTCATACATCAAGCTTGAATAGGAAAGAATTCCAACTGCAAAGCTCCAACAATGAGTGTCCTCAGTTCCCAAACACTTATTGAGTGATGATGATGTCACAGTGGTAGACATTCACCTGTGTCACTTTTTTGGAATGTCATGCAGACATGAAATTCAAAATGAGTGAATATTCTCCTCCCCTCAAAAAACAAACTTTGTCAGTTTGAGCCTTAAATACCTTTTCTTTGTAGCCTATTCAATTGAGTATAGCCTTACAGAAAAGCATTTGCATGTCCTTGTATTTCTGTTTTGTCGACATATACGTCCCATTGTCACTGGAATTGGGGTTTGTGTTTATTGATCAAATTTCACAAAGGCTACAAAGTGCTTTTCTAGACACAGTTCAATGCATAAAATTCAAAAGTAAAAGTCGGCTGGAAAAAAATAACCATTTTAAACAAACTACAAGATAAAACAATGTGCCCCTAAGATTAAAAATGGCCCAGTTAAAAAGCAAAGTCTCAGTTCTTTTTAAAGCTTTCCATTGACTCCGCCAACACAACCGAGCATTTGCCAGTTTGGGAGCGACTGTTTGGAATGCGCAATTGCCACCTGTTTTTAGACAGGCGCGTGAGACACTAACGAGGTTGACACTATTGAACTTCAAACCACGTGAAAATGAGGAGGGATGGATAAGTTCAGTGATATAGGGAGGGGCCTGTTCACAGAGGCCACGGATAGGTGGTGCTGAATACTTGTACTTTGAAGTAACATACGCGATCAGAAATTGGTCAAATAGAACAGTGTTGATTGACTCTAATATGAACGACACTAAAAATAATCTCGGTGTTGTTTTGTGAATTGCAGGTAACAGCATTGACCTTTATACTTTGCTCCCCGCAGTACCTCTTGAGTTTGACTCTGCTGGATGACCAGTCCCTAGTTGTGGTGGAGCGCCCGCTGACGGACATCCAATCTCAGCTGCCTGCACCCGTACGACAGAAGAAGTTTGCCACATAAACAAATGTACAGAAAAACAGCTTTCGTCCGGCTTGCCGCTACAGATCTCATGAGTCAAAGAGCTGTTTGTCGGACCACATCCAAAAATAGAAGGTTTTCACTTTGTTAAAGCATTTTGATAAATAAACAATCCAACTGTTTTCTGTCCTCTTATCATTTTAGTGTTCACAATGCTCACAAGAGGGACTTAACATGCAAAGGTTAAATGGCTTGGTTTGATCATCCTTGCGAGTGATGTCGCACCTGCTGTGTCCGGTCCAAAGTCCACAACCCATGGGACAGATCCGATTTCAGTTGGAGTCTGCAATAAACATACATAGAAGGAGAGATCTGAAGCGATAGTCCAGGAATATTTTGCCACAGTACATGACGTTCCACTGGGTTACTGAGGGAGTATACAATGCATTGTCACATGCAAATTAAAAAAATGGAAATGGGGAGAACACATGGCAGCGTCATCAACCGTACTCCTTAAGTGGGTGAATGTTTTGTTATTGTCAGAATAGTTGACATTTATTAACTTTCCAAACTGGATTAGCGGTTGGCATGCTGATTACTTGGCAGGTTTGTCGACCACAAATAATTTTATAATTATAGGGAAAGTGTTTTTTTAATTTAATTTTTTTAATTGATTCATTTTGTGTTTCAAACTGTACAAAGCATAAAAGTATTCATACCGCTTTCATTTTCCACATTTTATGTTTCAACATTAAAATGGAATAGATTTTCGCAAGCAAAAAAAAAAAAAAAAGATAAGAGCATGTACAAATATACATTGACATCATTCTACAGCATTTGCGCAATACTTTGTTGCCGTTTGGCAAAAACCTTGGCACACCTCCAGTATCTTGGGCCAGGTTTTTATTTCAGTATCCTTAATGCTGATGATCGATACGATGATCCGTGGGAACAGGATGCACCTGAGTTCAAATTTGAGCTTTATTGTAAAGGCGAAGCATAAATGTGTATGTAGATATGCTTCCAAAGTTTTTAATTTTAAACAAATTTGGGGTGGGGGGGATTGCAATTTACACAGTGAGGCAAAATCTGAATAGAAAATGGATGGATTTTGTCTTGGTAGGAGGAAAAGTAATCAATTATGGAATATAGAGGTAACCTATCACATGTGGAAAAAAGGAAGTGAATTACTGTTCACAGGCATGTGCGTAAATTGATCCCTGGTGATGCTTCAGCACCAGCCCTTTTGCCCTGGATGAGAAAAGTTCCCTTTACCTAGCGTCCATGGTTTTTCTTTATTCGTCATTATTTCTTTTTGGAGAAAAAAAAATACCCTCTCCATCAGCCATCATCAAGTTTCCCCAATGGTGTTTGATACCAGATGAGTATTTCAGTACAGTACTTACGCATATTGTACCCATCACTGATCTGCATGCACACAAGCCTTCACTATTTGAACAGCGGTGTGTTGTGACTTTTTATATCCACCGTCGCTTACCTTCACCTCCTTTGTCAATTATGTACCCTATCTCTCCCAGAGAAGTTACAAAAATCAAAAACTACATCCTTGTGCATTCTTTATACACAAATTACACCGCCCCCCCAGATATGTATGTTATGAATATAATGTGATGACTGATGATGTTGGTAACCCTGTGACTTGTTGACTGTTTTATATACTATATATATATATATATATATATATATATATATATATATATATATATATATATATATATATATATATATTAGAGCTGTCAAATGATTAACATATTTAATCGTAATTAAAAACGCAACGTCATAATTAATTGTGATTACTCACACATTTTTTTTATCATTTCTAAATTTCCTTTTATATTTTTTGTCCTATTTTTCCCATGTTAATGCTGTCATCAACATGGAATCATGGATCAGTTTTCTATGTGCAAAATGCAAATATTTACTGAAATAACAATTTCGATTTTCAATTTTACATGAGGCGGCCCGGTAGTCCAGTGGTTAGCACGTCAACTTCACAGTGCAGAGGTGCCGGGTTCGATTCCAGCTCCGGCCTCCCTGTGTGGAGTTTGCATGTTCTCCCCGGGCCTGCGTGGGTTTTCTCCGGGTGCTCCGGTTTCCTCCCACATTCCAAAAAAAAAACATGCATGGCAGGCGAATTGAACACTCTAAATTGTCCCTAGGTGTGAGCGTGCATGGTTGTTTGTCTCTGTGTGCCCTGCGATTGGCTGGCAACCAATTCAGGGTGTCCCCTGCCTACTGCCCGATGACAGCTGGGATGGGCTCCAGCACCCCCCGCGACCCTAGTGAGGATGAAGCGGTTCGGAAGATGAATGAATGAATTTTTCACTTGGAGCAGTTATTCACACATAATCTCTCACACAATATTACTGTCCATCAACAACAGTGAAAAAAAAAATTGTCACACAACAGCTGCTTTAACAGCTTTTTTTATGGAATCAAAACAGAGCAATAAAAAATTATAAAGCGCACATCTAAGGTAAACTAGTACTCAGCCTATAGTGGATTTAAGCCATGGTTGCATACTTCGTTTTTCTCAAATTTGCTTTGAACACAGCAGTCAGGCTATGTTGATTCTGTTGGTCCTTCTTGCGCGGAAGTCTCTCTATGGTTTTGCGTAGAGGCATGTCAAGAATTCAGCGGTGCAGTGGTAGCGACCTAGCGACCACACTGAAAGTAAAACGTCTCCAGTGTTATCATCGAACCAAGTGTAGTCATCCGAAATGATGTCTACACAAAACCAGAGAGACTTCTGCGCAAGGACCAAGAGAATCAACATAGCCTGACTGCTGTGTACAGAGCAAACTTGAGAAAAA
>CAAKHF010007385.1:0-12997 GCA_901007745.1 Hippocampus kuda
AACAGTTTTGTAAATAAAAAAAAAAAAATTATATAATAGAGAGAGAGAGAGAGAGAGAGAGAGAGAGAGAGAGAGAGAGAGAGAGAGAGAGAGAGAGAGAGAGCTTTTCACTTACATTGTTACCGTAGTATGAAAAGCTGGATTCATATCAATGTTTATTTATATAGTCCTTACAGGAATCCGCGATTTGTAGATGCTTTTCTTTCTCTTAATTTCAAGGAGACATCCGGTAAAGATTTCGTCACGTCACATGGACTAAATGACCTGTCTGTATGGTTGAATTATAGTGATCATCATCCTGTATGCAGTATGTTAAAAGTGGCCAGTATCCACTTTCTAGCTGTTGCTTGTTCTACCTCAAACCCAGAGTTTGGTGACATGTTTTTCACTTGAAAAGTAATAACAATACAATCTCATATGATTAATTCATTCATTCATCTTCCGAACCGCTTTATCCTCACTAGGGTCGCGGGGGGTGCTGGAGCCTATTCCAGCTGTCTTCGGGCAGTAGGCGGGGGACACCCCGAATTGGTTGCCAGCCAATCGCAGGGAACACAGAGACAAACAACCATGCACACTCACGCTCACACCTAGGGACAATTTAGAGCGTTCAATCCGCCTGCCATGCATGTTTTTGGAATGTGGGAGGAAACCGGAGCACCCGGAGAAAACCCACGCAAGCCCGGGGAGAACATGCAAACTCCACACAGGGAGGCCGGAGCTGGAATTGAACCCGGTACCTCTGCACTGTGAAGTCGACGTGCTAACCACTGGACTACCGGGCCGCATCTCATATGATTATTATTAAATAAATCTGCCCTGGAGGGACAAACAGAATACTGATGTTGCTTATTTTGTAACCGCAGTGTTCCAGTGTTTTGGTTTTGCAGATAATTTCCTAAAATATTTCTTACTTCAATAGTACATTAGTTTGCTTTATAACTGGCCGTTTTAGTTTTTTTTTTTTTAATGCCCACTGGAAAGCAACTCTCAAGACGCGGAATGAAGATTAGCTCTTCGAAGATTCAGGATTCCCGAGGGGATTATTTAGAAACCGCAGCATTTCATTTTTTATTTTTAATCTAAAATTTTTTGTTTGATAGAAGTTGCTCTAGAGTTCGCCACCTTTGCCATATTCACAAAGATTACCTTGTTCATGATGCTAAGGGCGATGGAGTAGAAAAAGCCAATCCCAGCCACACCCACCAGACACAACAGAAAAAGGTAGGCATCACGGTACAACTTGAAGTCTGTGGGTTTGGGGTATAGAATGGAGCGTACCAACTGGCCTTTGGCTGTGCTGAAGCCTAGGTGAGATGAGATAAGTTTATGGATTTGAACAAGTCAATTGACACTTAAATGTTATCAGCATCGGATGAATCACACGTTCAAAATATAAAAACTATTCAAAATATAAAAAGTATGTCAAAGGCATTATGTATTCATCAGTGGTTAGTTTAAAGATGTGTGAGACAACAGTTTTAAAAAAAGCATAATTTTTTTTGAGTGGAAACAAAAAGTAGTAATACGCTTGAGAGACACGTCTACCTGTGCGGACTACTACAGCTTTGACCAGTTCACCAGTGTAAAAACGTGTCTGGATAACGTTAGTGCCACAGAAGAGTGTGTGTCTCTTATGCTCCTCAATGCTATAGGCACTCAAAGACTCATCGCCACTTTCCCCTGGCAACTGGTTTGGAAGGTTGGTCTTTGTCACTGGAACACTTTCACCTGTTGAAAGGTAGCCCGATATTAGCGCATGGGATTTTGCAAGCCACTTTCGAAATACCAGTGTGCTTTTCTGACCTGTCAGCATGCTTTCATTGACAATGCAGGTGCCGCTGACCAGCACGGCATCGCAGGGCATAATGGTCCCATTGCTGGGGATGACTATGACATCCCCAGGCACCAAATCAGTAGACATAACCTCTTCAATATCTGCCACAAAAGAAAATGCATGTGAGAGACAAATAAGGGAAACTTGAGGAAGATCATGTATGTCCTATGATCAGTGTGAAGCAAAGTGTTTTGCAATGAACTGCACAAGAAATGAAGTTATTAAACAGTAATACAAAGAATGAAGATCATAATTATATTAAAGCCAAAGATTATCCGCTGATATGGGGAAAATTGAAAAAAAATTGACAAACCATTCTCAGCTCGGCATACAGATACACGTACAATACTGTGAGCTGACACCATATCGTGAAGCATGACATATTGCTAGAGAACGGAGAGAAGAAAATACCTCTTGATAAAAACAAACAAAAACAATGCACAACCATAAAAGCACAATACCTTTAAGTAATGAGGGTAAAAGTGAATGTATGAAATAACAATAATAATAATAATAATAATAATAATATTGATAATAATGAAAAAACATGTGACATTTGTGGCTCAACAGTATTACCAAAAAAAAAAAAAAAGTCAAAGGCTTGGACAAAAATAATGGTACTTGTTAGTTTTTGAGACATGGTTTGTACCACACTAACTGTTTTTAATGGCTAAATGTATGTGTTGCAGCTTTTTAATCGGATGTATTATTTTTAGTCCGGAAATTCTGGTCATTTTTTTTCTCAATTTGATAAGCTCGTTGACATAGTCCAAAGTTTCATAACCTGTATTAGGCACACTTGCTGTACTTGGATTGAGTTTGACGCAATGGTTATGTGCTATAGTATCTCAACATGCTTACCTTTTTGATGGTATAGAGAGAAGTAGCTATGGATATAAATGACATGATAACAATGGCAATGGCGTAATAGTAATATTCATCGGCACTCCACAGTATCACACTGAAGAGTTGGAAGATATAGAAAGGATTTAGGACCTATAAAAGAAGAAAGTGATAGCATAATTGAAATTCTGAATATGGACATTTTATAAAAATGATTTATAAAATGTTTTTTAATCATCCTCATGAGTCCTACCTCTTTGATAAGCAGCTTGAAAACAGAAGGCACTTTCACTTCAATTTCATTCAATCCAAAAAACAGTCTCCTAAAAAATTAAAATGATTGAACAAACAAATTTAAGTTAAACCATTCTAATGCCCATATTGTCATCAATCAGAATGATGATTATGATATATTGGCAAATAAAGGAAGGCCAAACTCTCTATCTGTATTTATATTTACTGACCCATGGTGTTTTTTGGTCAGCTAAAAGCTAAAAGAATGACCAGCAGATGTAAAATGCCTAAAATCTCACATTGCCATTGCTGCTCACAACTTGTTTGGTTTTCGTGGAAAACCATGTTTTACACCAGGATCCCTGTGTGGAGTATTGAGAGCTTCTCAAAGAATGAATGTCTGCATCGACAATTCAGCAAAACTCGTGTCTTGAACCATGACTTACAGAGGTTAAGTTAGGTTTCCTGTCACATCAATGGAGTAAGACTGGGGGGGGGGGGTTATTGTAACCTGCAGATGACCTAGCTGTAATGTCACCTTATAGTGCTGGTCTACAGCAACTGCTTCAAGTATGTGCCGAGTAAAATTTAAAATATCCTTGATGGGAGGGTACAAGAGTTTTTGTTTGTTCCCGCTTTTCATGCACTGTTCAGAAATTTTATTTACAAATTAATTTGGACAAACAAAAATGGAATTACGGTACTACCGTCTCTGTTAAGATCCACAAATTACATCCTCCAGGACGACAAGTAGCAAATCACCATGTATATTAAAATAAATATACATTTTCAACAAAAAAATCTCATTCTGCTATAGTAGCTTGATACGGTAGATCTTTACATACGACATATCAAATTTGGCTGATAACTTTCACGGAGAAACTGAATGAAATTGTTAGAAATGTTCACAAGGAACATCTATACTCATTCTGACAGAAAATTTCATGGCGTGCCGGATCTGGCCCTCGGGCCTTGAGTTTGACACCTATGCCATAGTATATTGTTGCGCAGTGGTCTGCAGAAGATTTATGAAGCAATTTAAAAATGAAACTGAGCTGTTGTTCAGAAGCACCTTCAATCCATAATTGTTCTTTGAACAAAGTGCAGATTTACATTGTTTTTTGTAGAATGTCAACAAATTATCGTTAGAACATTTTGAAAAAAATAAGATACAATACAGGCCACCCCAAGGTTAGATACATTAAATAGGCTTGTTTTGTTCAAATTGATTGAGCGTATTAGTTAAAAATAGACCGACCATCTTGACACGATAGGTCCTTTAAGAAGAAAAATGCCAGTTGATGAATGGTCAAGAGACAACCACCAAAAATTGAATGATGTCACCTAAATACTACCTGTAGTCCTGCTGGTTCCTGGTTAGGCCTTTGCTGTGCTCTGAGTGGAGAGTGGCAGCAGTAACATTGAGATCTTCCAGGCCACTGTTGGACAAAGTCACAGCAGTCTACAAAACTGACTACATAGTATAGCTTCACAGTGAGAGCACTTAAAAACTGTCATGTTAAAAATATTATTAAACAAAGATGCAGATTACATTTTGTGGCATTGTGCACACACTGTGGTGCAAAAAAACAAAAACAACCCCCCACCCAAAAGAAACAACCAATTTTGATGACTCCACAGATCGCAAACAAAGAAAACATATACTACTTACGTTAAAACTTCAAAGTTCTGCGCTCTGTCATTCCAGTAATATTTTGTGCTGTGGAGTGTAAAATAACGTATCTGAAAGACACAAAAAGGAGACAATTCTATTTGAAGGAACATCACTTAGTACATTTAAATGTCAGTGATTTGGATGAGTGATTTTATATCCATGAGGTCTTCGGGTTTCAATCATGATTAACCATACTTGCACTGGTTATGTGTGCACAGAAAAGACAAGTGTTCTTCCTACCTTTGTGGGCTGGTATTCCACATATCTTCTGATGAGCTCCCGAGCGGTGATCCCATCAGAAGATTGGCGTGTGTCTCCGTTGGCCATACATGGGGAGGAAGAAGAGAAGGGACAGGAAGGGGAGGAAGGGGAAGTAGGGGAGGTGGTCTGGGTCTCCAGGTTGTAGAAGGGGTTGCTTCCTGGGGCTAGAATCACTCGAACCTTAGCCAGGAACCAGCGCCGGAATTCATCCTAGCCAAACGTACAATTTCAATTGACAAAATGAGCGCATATCTAAGGCTAGATGTCATGAGTGCAATGCTGTACACATGAAAAATTAATGAGTTTATGCAGGTTTGTCAAGTCTAAAATTTCTCAATGTTATGTCTGGATCTACACGAAATCATTGTTTATTTTCTCAGGAATTACCACTGTCTTCTCCAAAGTTTCCTAGAGGATGATTTTTACAGAATACTAATCCCTGTTTTCTCAGATAAATTAATTTTCTTTTTCGTTCATTTTAATGTGACATGAACAAGGCTCCTTTTTATGACCCCGCCAAGGCAACAAATGACTTCTACTTCTGTAAATTACCTGATTATTGCTGTAATGTGTTTGTGTACAATGTTTAATGAAAATGAAATACAACACATGGCAGAAATTATGTAATCACCACTTTTGGGCTACGATCATTTAAATGTTTAATTTGGGAGAAAAAAAAGCAACTCATGGATGTTCCCCAGAATACTGCACGTCTGACTTCAATATTTATATATACTGTACAGACATGTTTTTTTTTTTAAAAAAGACCAAGAAGGAGGAAAACAATTAAGGGGTCACTCTTATCTGATGAGTTTGAACCCACCATGGACTGAAATTTAGCAAAACTTTACAGTTGGAAGAGGACATGAATGAGAACAAAGACAGTAATTGGGATCAAATTCATCATGTGAATGTACCGGTACTCAACGCGCTATGTAACGCTCGCAATATTTTGGCCACAGGCTTTCACTATTTTGCCCATATTAAATGATAAATATGGTCATTGTTAAGTATTGTTTGAAAACATAATGTACATATATTTTAACGATGGTCAAGACGTACACGTGAATGATGCGATTTGGTCGGGGAGGACAGACTCTGTGTCAGCGCCGGGCAAAGGCGGTCAACACCACCTGCGGCGTCCTCCCTTTCGGCCCTGCACCAAATACGGGTATCTGGGGATATCGTCAGCCGTTTACTGGCGCCACCAACCAGGCCCAGTAGTAAGAACACTCCTTTTACTTACTACTTTGATCAAACTGGATGTTTGATTTGTTGTAATATGAAGTGTTTTTTTCAGTAAAAGTACAATAAGTGTTCAATTCAAGCTCATTCAGGACACACTTGTTAACATGAACACGAATAGCAAATGGCCATTTTGGGTGTGAGTCCGAGCTCTCGTGCCTACGTACCTGCACAATGTTTAATACAAATGGAATGACATGGTAAATGTCATCAAGTATGACACATCGAGGAAAACGCCTCACTAGGCTTTCTCAACAAAGAGTACAAACCGTAGAACGCAGCAACACCACTTCGGCATCACAGGCTGTGGTAGGGATGCAGGTGGCCTTGACGCACCACTCTGGCATCCAGTAGAGCAGCAGAAGTAGGAAGCCCCCTGTACAGAGTACCCCAAGACCCACCAGTACCAGTCGCCAGCGGCACAAACGGTAGCCTTGCAACTCCTTGAAAGCGGAAGTAGAAAGGGAGGCACGACAAAACTAAGTAAAACGAAGAAAAATGTGTGTATTTCAGATTGCCACGTCAATCAAGGATGCTCACCATCTCTTCATCTTCCCCCTTGTTGAGGATCTTTGGGTCTTCCTTCTCCATGATTCAAAGCTGAATGCAAAGCACCCTCCTTTGTCACTGCAGCAACAAAAGCATTATTAACGACATTAATAAGCAACATTAACATGGGAGATAGTCTCATTCCTGCAAACATTTGACTAACCTAATGTTTAAAAGGCAACAAATGAGCAACTAGAAAAGGGGTAGGAAAATACGGTTCCTGAAAAGCCAGATCCTGCCTGTTTTCGATTTCTCTCTAATTCAGCACACCTAATTTAAACGATCAGATCATGAGTAAGCTCTGTAGAAGCCCGAACCGATCATGATCAATTGAATCAGGTGTGTTGGAGTAAGGAGAGTTCTAAAATAGGCAGGATGTCGCTCTCGAGGAATTGGGAGTTCCCTACCCCTGAACTAGAAACACCCATCAGTCACATGTTCCAGTATTTTTTTCTCACTTGAAACGTGGGTGGCTTCAAACAAAAGGCACTCTGTTTGGAGATATGTAACACATCTAGATGTAATGCAGGCCGTCCCGAGTTACGAAGATTGATATAGGAAATGTCAAATGTTGGTATAATGCCATATTTTTAACTGCGTGCCACATCATACTGTTCAGTGCTGGAGCTCCCCTATCTTATCTGTTGTAACGCACACCGAGCAGCACCTCTCCATAAGTGCATGTTCAACACTCATCGACGATGATAAGAAGAAAGACCTCTCACTGGCTGTCACGTTTCCGAGCACCGGTGAAACACCACAAAACTAAGGACGATCGTTTCAGCCTTCCACCTCAGCAGCCTCAACGCAGTTTGCTCTGTCAGAGGAATACACCGAATATATTTCTAACTGGCCACCGAAGACATCTCCAAAGAAATCTCTATGATATGACGACAAGTCTGCCTCTCACAAATAATAACTTCTCACTTGTTCTCCTACGTTTCCTCCAAACTTAATGCACATCATCTTCGCTTTCAACGAGTTCAACTTCAATACTACTATGGTGCTTGTTGACATAATTCCTCCATGAAACTAACAGTTGAGGGGTGTGATCCAGCATACAAAACCCCATCCCGGTTTGATTTCCTGTTTTTAGCGAAGCCATGTTAATTTTTTCCACACACCTATTCAATTCTTTTCTGCCACCATACTACAGTATGTGTTGTTGTTGTTGTTGTTTTTTTAAAATGATCTCAAATGACAATTCTGGCTTGACAATTAATGTGTTCTGATTTATTAACACTTCATCTTACGAGGAGCTGCTTGGAACCCATTGTGTTTCTACCATGGAGACTTCCCTGTACCATAAAATAAAAGCTGGAATTCTGAACTCCTGGCACATTTATATTTTGATCCGAAACCCAAATGTCTTTAATATACAACAAAAATAAAGGAATTGACCATGTTGTTCCGACACTTTTGGAGGGGATGATATAGTTAGTTACTGTTTCCAGAGATGTTTTTCATGAACTAAAGAAGAAAATGTAATCATCAAAAGCACACTAAGAAATACATCAGTTCCACCAGACCTAACATGATGCACGTAAAGGGCAACTGTTGCCTCTCCCACCCACACCTGATCTTATCAACCAAACTATACATGGATGGGCGGTGCAGCATCCAGCGGAATATTTTGCTCTGGACCAAACCCTTCCTAGTACTGTATTGGACAACAGCAGCCCTCTAGCACATTCCCTTCAAATACTTTTTGCCATCTAAAGATAGCTATAATTCTTTCAGTTCTCAAATATACAAAATCATAAACACTGCAAAATAAACTTCAAAAATTGCACAAAAGAGGCTCCTAAAGTACCTCCCAGTTACTATCGTGTAGATTTCCCATAAATGTCACTTGTGGTTGAATTATTTGGCATCAGGGCTGCGCTTTAAGTCTGAAATGATCCAGTAGGAAGTCTATAGTATGACCTCAGTGTGTATCGTATCTTATGCAAACTAGTAGGGGCGGAGTAATTCCTGTACTAGTTGTTAGCAAGTGGTGGAAAACATTACAGTATTTCATTTAGTCCCAAAATAACACCTATGGCCTATGCATGGCAACATACTAAGCCTTTCTGGTGGAAAGGTCAGACTGCATGACAGTATCTATTGTCAATATGTTACAAGCTCTTTGGATGCCAATGGGCTGAAAATTAACCTTTGCTGTTAAATGTGTGATAACTAGGAGTTATATAATAGGTATACTGTAGTCAAAGGTTTGTGCTACTACTTTGACATCAAAAGTTTCCACTTAAAGAGGATAGTGGTACACCACTGGGTTGGTTGGAGGAGCCACATTCAGTGTCAGGTCGGGTTTTACGTTCAAACCTAGTTTTTTTTTTGTGTCGTTACTATATGTATTTACATGTTGACCAAACGTTAACATCCCACCTTACACTGAATACACAAGTGCCGTGCGTCTACAGCCCATTTATTGAACAGTGGTTGCTGAAATCATTGTGATCCTCTCTTGGCTTGGGTATGCGCATGATTATTGCTTCCCGCTATATTCTGGAAAATAGGGCAGTTCCGATGACGGTTTTATGCTGCTGATTTCGATACCAATCATCCAAGAGTGAGATTGCCCTGATTTAGCTGCATTTATTTTCAAATTTTAGAGCTGCTCACAAATTATTTTCAAAATCAAAGAAACGTTCGATTATTTTTTTAATCATTCATGAATCAGATTAAAACATACATACTATTTTAATTTTGAACCTTTCATTCAACAAAAACAGACCCCCTCCCACACACCCCAGAAAACATTCTAAAACCATGTTTCAAAAAAGAATGTACCAACCTTCCTGCTTCGACCTTGAGAGCCCAGGACAAACTGCCCCAGGTGGTCTCCTGCAGTTAGCTTGCTCTTCCCACACCAACCTGGAACCCTAGGGGAACGAAAATAGTCACAAAAGCTTCATGTTAACACATCACCCTGCTCCCTGAATGTATCTACCAGTTGTCTGGTAGGCTACTCATTTGTGGCTCACGGATATCAATACATTAGCCAATGTCTGTGGTGTGTGTGCTTGACTCTGTAGACAGCTGTTAATCTGTGAGCACACATTGCAAACAAATCACAGATTATGCCAGCCAGCTACATAAAGTGCTGGCAAAATACATTAACTACCTCCTCAAATTCCCTTTTTTTCCCCTTAGTTTCATATTTAAAATAATCAAACAGATGTAAATATCAAAGATAGCCCAGGTAAACATAAAATCGGAGGCGAGAGGGTTCAAAGCCACCTAGTCATGTGTGAAATAGTAACTGACCTTTAAACGTAATGAAGTGGTTCAGCCACACTGAGCAGAAAGAACTGAAGTCTAGCGTTTTCTGTAACTGCAAATGAGTCTTACATCTCTGTGGAGAGATTTTGGCCCAGACTTGTTTTAATTTAGCAATACTTAACTCAGTATTTTTGAACGTGCTTGGCCATTTTAAGGTCAAGACACGCTGTTTGAATCAGATTCAACTCTGGACTAGGCCACTTTAAAATCATTTTCTTTTTTTAAAAGCATTTAGAAGTTGACTTTCTAGTGTGTTTTGGATTACCGGTACTGTCCTGCTGCAGAAACTAAATAGAAAATGAGAGAGAATAGGAACTGTCCAAATTCAAATTATGCCCAACGGCATGTATTTATATTGCACTTAATTGAACTGTGTTTTCTTTTCTCTTAAACTTTTCTCTTCTTTCTACCTACAATCTTGCTGCTGAAGGCTGTAAATTTCCCCAGTGTGGGACAAATAAAGGATTATCTTATCTTATATCTTATCTTATGTATCTATCAGACAAAATTCAAGGTGCACACTCCCCATTTGCCGAGTTGAAACAGAGTACGGCAAGGTAAATATTTGCACCACTGGCAGAGGGCAAATTTGTCTGTTAAAATTGCTCTGAGGGAACCAATGACAAAAGCCTTGGCGATGAAGCAGAAACATACATCTGCAAATAATGGGACTAATCCTACAATTTTTCCCACAGCCAATGACACATGATTGGCTGCAGTATCATCATTACGTTGCTTGTCAAAAATAAAAAATAAAAAATCTGCATGTCAATCCAATGATGCACTGTTTACGTGTGCCGCTGGCAGCATCCTAGCAAAGGTTAAAGTTAGCCCCTTTACTGCAATCTTAGTATGGAAAAACACATCAATACTGTGTCGGTTTTTCAAACCAAAAACCAACCCCTCACCCCCGCCCCAAGCTGTTTGTTGCAAACAAACGTGTTACAGTAAAATGTTTCGCAAATATATCTTCAGTCCCCATTAAATTTTGCATCATACAAAACTATGGTATGCCAACTGAGACAACTGTACATCAGTAAATATGGTCATGCTGTACGGCCCCAAAAAAGGGGTGTAACCAATCGCGTGTTGGTGTGACCAACTAAAAAAGCTGGTCGCACCAGTTTTACCAGTGCAAAACTTAGTGTAAAACCCTGCAATACCTAACATTTAAGTCATGTATTGACATGGACGGAATTGCTTGAATAATATCACTCACATTTTCACAAGAAACAAGTTCAAATTTGAATTCAGTATGACCAATTACAATTAGTGAAATTCTCTAGAGATGTGTCTAGATATAAAGACCTATACTATTTTGCCGTATTTTCACAATCATACAGCGCACTGTATTAAAAGGCCTACTGTCAGTTAATAGTGCCATTTCTGTATTATTGTAACACATACACAAGACGCATTGTACTATTGGACGCAGGCATGATAATGCATACGCCATCTTAAAAAAAAAGAAAAGTGCTAGCATGCACGTACGCTAGCGTATGTTTTTAAAAAGGCAGCAGGAGCAAAACTGAGTTTGATTGTACTGTATTGAAATATTTAACAATGTATTCACATTTTTTGATCAACACCATCGATTAGTTGATCTTGAATTCTCTCGCAGCTGCTCGATTCCCTTGGTCCTCCACGTAACTGATAGCTTGCATTTTCAACTGTGCTTCGCAAGTGTGTCTCTTCGTAGGTACCATTTTTGGGATGTTGTTTTGCACAATGCACATACTATATATATAACGTACACCTACTGGGGGTGTGCCTTTAGCATCCTCTTTCACGCCCACCCTTCCCACTTTAACGTCCGCATCCTGTCCTGAGTTACTTCCACCTTTCCTCTATGTAAGCAGCTGTCGGCACAACACCCGTGATAGAGTATAGACAAACTCGGTTATCATGTTTAAAAGTTTCATTTTGTAGTATGTTTGATTGACCTCGAACGGTATGTTCTCACAACTTGTACACAATGGAGCACACAGAAAAAAGGGCCAACTTGCGCTGAACAAAGCCAAGTCCTCATTAACTGATAATGTCGGCAGGAAGGGTTCAACTTCGGGAGGGCAACATGATAAGATGTCTTCAGTTTGTTATAGTGTCTCAATTCATGTGAAATCTACCCATTGAAGTAACAAGGTATCCATTGTTTGTACCGAGAGATGTTTTGGCCTCTGAGGGGCGTATCGGTGGGCTGGGTTGAGAGGTGTGACATGTTTAGAAGGGAGTGTTTTTCCTGATATATCACTTAGTAATTTGCATACACAATCAATATTAAGGCTGGCAGAGGTTGCAGGGGTGAGGTGTCAGTTGGTAAGCGCACACGGAGTAGCTTCGTAGAAAACTGCGACTCCTGCCGGCAGAAAACACAATCTCTTCCTGAGTCTGTTTGTTCAACTGGCCGAGTGAACATCTCTGACAACCCGTCAGTCAAGCAGACCCCTCATCAAAATCACAACAGCTTTCACTGATTTTGGAACTCTGCACACATGGTGACCCACATTATTAGGTGCCCCATTCATTTTGGAGAAAATGTAAGACTTTTAAGTGTGCCTCATGGTCCTCAAAATACGGTACTCTAATTTGAAGGCATTTTGTCACATGCAACTGCCAAACCATGGCAAAAAGAAACAGATTTGGCTCAAACTCACGTTTGAGGCATATCTTTTGTATGATCAGGAGAGCAAGCTGAAACAAGAAGGTACTTGGTGTGAGATATTTTGGCAGGCATTAAAATATTTTAATTCCCTGAGAATGCAGAGTATTTTGTTCCTTTAACACACTGGTGTCAAACTCAAGGCCCAGGGGCCAGATCGGGCCCACCGCATTATTTTATGTGGCCCGCAAAAGCAAATTAAACATGTCAACTTCCATGACGCTTGCTAAAATCTCAACCAAATTTTTAAATTCTCATATGTATAAGATAAGATAATCCTTTATTTGTCCCACACTGGGGAAATTTACAGCCTTCAGCAGCAAGATTGTAGGTAGAAAGAAGAGAAAAGTTTAAGAGAAAGAAAACACAGTTCAATTAAGTGCAATATAAATACAAATATGGATAAGGT
>CAAKHF010007386.1:8709-20945 GCA_901007745.1 Hippocampus kuda
TGCACATTTTGAGCATGACGTCTCTGATCCACTGGTGAAAGGACACTTTGATCCTCTCCTCTTTCATCTATAACTGCTTCAGACAACAAAGTGTATGCAGAAAAGTGGTGAAGATTGCACGACTGTCTGTGTCCTATGTGTTGTGTTGTGTTATTTTTGTTATTTTGACTTCAAAATGGCGCCGTGTGAGTGGCTGCCTTTCCAGCAGCTCCTATATTTTGTTGTTGTTCTTCTTCCTTTTATAACTTTGCTGCTGTGAATTGGGAATTTCTCCATTGCGAGACTAATAAAGGTTTTCTTATCTTATCTTATCTTAAATGGAAGTGACTTTTTGTCAAAAACAAACAGGTCTTTCTATCACGTGACCTGTCAGTGGTTTAATAGAAATTGGTATCAGTGGTATTGGTTATTCGGTATCGTGAGGGGTCAAGATCTGTACTGGTGAAAATAAAAGTGCTATCGAACATCCCAAGTTGAAATACTAGCAATTTAGTAGTTAGACATTTTGGCCAATAGTCCCTAAACACTACAGATATAGGGAATTGATCAAAAACAAACTAGAAAATGTTAATGGGTGTAAATATTATATGTGTAAAAAGATACTGTATTTTCTACAAGTGTTTAAAAAAAATAAACTATGGTTATCGTTTTCCTTAGCACTGCTCACAAACCCAAACCAATCACGGCACAGCTCACCTGTATTAGTGCAAGATTGCAGCACACCATGGTCCATTGCTTATTCGGGTCATCCATTTGTCCTGTGTTGGCCTAAAGAAAAGGCCACACAACAAAATGACAATCATCCATCCATCCATTGCATTGAATGAGCTGCAGAAATGGATGGACGGAAATTCAGAATTATATCACAATTCACACTTTACAGGTAAATGCAGTCAAAAAGGCTGTTTGCATTTATTGATTGGCTACAAATCTCTTCATTTCTAAATTGCTCTGTGGAACAAAAAACAATTGAGTTTCCTAGGGAGGCCATCAGATTAGGAAAAGTATCTTACGCACAACTATTCTCATTTTATCTCACCGCAGTGGAGAGGCGAGCAGCGAGGGTCATCTCCAGGTTTCCCTTGAGTCCGACGAGCGCAGGGACGAGAATAAACACCTCTGTGATGACCTTGAACACATCCCAGTGCTGAAAGACACACGTGAAAATGAACACGGTTCAGATCAGTACAGGGGATTGAACAAAAATGGAGGACTCCTCATTTCAAGAATAGAAGTTTTGGATTTATTAAAGAGAATATGCTTATGTCTACAGATGTACCCTATGAACCTCCTGACCAGCTGATGTGTTAAATAAGTCCATTGCATATTCTAGACTAACCTACTAGCCTATTTCCCCTTGATTCCACATCCTTGGTCATCGTGCGACAGCACAGGTTCGCCGGGTGCACAGGATGCACAGTTTGGAGCTCACCTCTTTTTTTCCCCCTGACTAAAAGTCTACTTGGCAGGTTCATTGGGTTTAGATCTTTAAATAGATGCATCGAAGGCAACGGCACAGCTGCCAAGGGAGAAGTGATACAGAGAAAAGGCAGGGCGGGAAGAAAATGTGCAGTTCAATGCAAAAGTGAACGTTCGTACATGATTGACTTAAAAAAAGTGCAGATATTTTCATGGAAGCGGATTCAAATGCCAAAACAAATGCAAGCACACTTGGTAGTTTTGGTAGGAACATTCGTTAGCTCCAATGATGCAAGATGGGGATCCTCTGCTTCTATTACCGTAATTCTTCAACTTGCATCCAAAAGCAAAAACTCACACTGTACAGTGGAAATGGGTACATGAAGATACTTTTAGACACAACTCAGAGACCTTTTCTGAGCGAGCCCAATTATCGAAATGAAATGTCCCCCCCAAACATATTGTCTTTTTGTTTGTTTCAATCAAGACCATTACTTCTCACACGTTATCATCATAGGGGAGCGGAGGCTGGAACATACACTTTACACAACGGATGGGGACGGGCGGATTCAGGCGACCGCTGTCACACTGTGAGGTGATATCGGCAGACGGCCTCTTTCTGCAGAAATACGGCTCCTGCTGATGGTAGTGTGTCGGGCAGGGAGCCAACGGTTAAACTAAGGCTTGGAGGATCTAGCAGAAAAAAAAAAGCAAAAAGATGTCTGGCACATCTTGGCAGACCTTGCCTGTATCATTACAATATTTTCAGCACAGACACATTGCTCGTGGATGGATGGATGTCGAAGGACAAAGTGATGAATAATTCATCAGCTTCTAAAACTAGTTATTGTATTTATTTATTTTGGGAAGGGGGGATTGGCGAATCTTTCTCTCTGAACACTTGTGACACTAAAAAACATTGTCATAAGAAACAGAATACCGCTGCCCTGAGGCGTTGGGCCAATAGCAGAAATCTGCACGGATGGATTTTCCTTTCCCACTGAGCACATCATTCCTTCCTTGTATTTCTTTAGATTGCAAACTATCACTCATGAACTTCAATGCAACCGTTTCTAACTTGACGCCTTTTTATTCTATGCCTGTATAACGTCTACTGGGCTGCCCGGGGGTCGAATGGTTAGCGCGTCGGCCTCACAGTGCAGAGGTGCAGAGTTCGATTCCGGCTCTGGCCTTCCTGTGTGGGGTTTGCATGTTCTCCCCATGCCTTTGTGGGTTTTCTCTGGGTACTCTGGTTTCCTCCCACATTCCAAAAACATGCGTGGCAGATTCATGGAACACTCTAAATCAGGGGTGCCCACACTTTTTGGACCGAAGATCTACTTTTCGATCAACTAACCTCCCGGGATCTACCCTTACCGGCACGCGTACGCACGCCTTGATAAGAAACAGCCTGAAATTGAGGCATGCGATGCACTTTTGCAGCCTGTTAACTATCGTAGCTCACACGTACCATTTTAAAGTGCTTCCCTGGGCCCTCCTAGATTCCTATTCTTTGCCCGTGCCCTCGGTGAATTGTACACGAAGCAAACTGAATGAGAATCATGACGACAAAAGATAGAGCGCAACAGCTCTGATCACAAGCTGCAATTGCAGACTGCTGAGCGCTAACAACTTCCGGTGATGTAATCACGCGCCATCGTAAATTCAAGATTTACCTGCTTTATTTTATTTTTAAAACATTTTTTTGTAAAAATGAGACTGATAGGATGATTAGGGTGCAGCGTACATTAACACAAAAAAATATATTACTAACATGTACAAAGACACACAACTGGTTGTTTGTTTTTTTTTCTCCTCGACACTCCTCGGATCTACTTGGGACCTGTCTTAGATCTACCGGTAGATCAGGATCGACGTAATGGGCACCCCTGTTTTAAATTGTCCCTAGGTGTGAGTTTGAGCGCGGATGGTTGGTTTGATTTTACAACAGATTAATCTGGAAAATAGAGTGAACTGTATATTCATTTTGTTTTGAGAGATTTTGGTTCGTGAGAACTCAATCCAACGTGTGCTTCATCGAACAGATTTTCATACTTGTATCAGGTCCATGACGACACCAGCGAAGACCAACCCGAGTCCTGACACCAGGAATGGCACCAAGACCTGCAGCGCAATGAGCCAAGCGCGCTCAGGTAGAAAACCGTGTTCCGAGTGTGTCAGCTTCCATGTCACACTACGTAACTTATTCCCGTGGTAGCGCAGCTCCAGCTTGAGATGAGTCACAGCCATGTCGTGTGAAGGGGTTATCTCAGGTTAATGTCGTCGTGACATCCCAGGAAATGTGAAAGTTGGGAGTTGAGGCAGTGGAGGCAAGAAAGAAATTGGAGAAAAAGAATTGATGTCTTCAGTTGAGAGAACTGATCAGATCTTGCGGTCTGTCCATAAATAACGTACGACGTTATGAAAAGTCCAAAAATAGCAACAGCCTTTTCCTTGAGAAGCTTACACGAAATGAAGCAACAATAAAGGCAAAAAACAAACAAAAAAGTCAATTCAATGTCTCCTAATCTGTCTGGGCATTTGATTGACAAGTGCAAGCAACAACATTAACCTCCAGACCTCACTTAAAAGCATGAAATACATTTAATCCATCATGCTAAATTTAAATTTGAGGTAGATTTAATTTACAATGACTGTGTCTCTCCCCCCCACCATTCCGTTTAAGTGGAGTTTGAGGTTTCATTCAAGGAATAACCCAAAGATGTGTGTCAGTTAAATTATCTAACCTTCAGCATGATATTTAAATTTAAAATAAAACAACACTGCACACAGTTACAATGGTGGTTTAGGGGTTGTTATTTACAACTTGAGATGTTAGCAAAATGGATCCAGTGAAACCTGATAGCTAAGAAGCTTCATTCAAAAATGATGAAAAAGTGATTAAAAGAATAATTTGCAGTATTTTAAAAAAAAACAATCCACAGTCACATCCGAGTGACACGTTAGGGTTTACATTCTGTCATATACGCATTTAAAGTTACTAGGACAGTTTTAGGGTGGTTTTTAGAACTTTGACCACTAGATTTCGGTAACGAGTAAAATATTGTACATCTATGCTTTCGTTACATTTTTAAGGAGACCGAGTTCAAGGTTACTTTTTCCTTTTCAACCTGCCATAAAATGATGCGCGGCATCTGTGACCCAGTGGTGAGTCAGCAGTGACGATCCATTTAGCAGCACCACTTGGTTTAACACTATTCCCCTGCCATTGCTCAAAAACTCACAATTATTCGTCTCATTGCCCGACATGTACGATCCAACTCTTGCCTAACATGTTCGAAATGTTTTTAACTGACCAGGCTTTCAGGGGGGGAAAAAAAAAAAAAGTTGTTCAAATGAAAAGAGAGGTTGAAATGACAAAAGTACAGATTTCCGCGCTGTCCTCATTGTATTTAGTCCTCATTTTGATCTCCTGAGCGGAACCACAGCCACATCACTCACAAAAATGAGATTGTTGACAGTTTAATGAAGGACTGAATCCAATCTGTCTGGAGCGAGCAGTGTTTCGACTACTGTCCATCCGGTCTCCCTCTCTCTTTCTCAGTGAGGGGGGAAAAAAAGAAAACAAAACAGGTCCGTGCTGTCAATAAGTAATCCAAAAGACCCTGTCACAAGATGCGGCAGCTGGTATTTGACTGGCTCCAGTGTTCCTCCTCTGCTGGACAGCATCAGGGTGATGGTGTTGCTCTCTCTCCTCCGCTCCACTCTGCTGTGACGTAGCACATGAAAAGGCGGAGCCGAATCTCCCTGCAACGTCATTCCCATCCAGGAAGGCATTGACAAGCTTACCGGCACGCACTAAGAGTCTTGCTTTTTCTCGACACTCGTTTCCCCCACAACCTGACTGCTTTTGACCATCTGGATGTAACGTTCTACTGAACACTATCTCTACTTGTTCTTTTTTTTGGTCAACCTTCTGTATATCGTGCCCACCCTTGCCTTCATCCATTCCCTTAAAAAAAAAAAACAAACAAACATCTGTAGGACAGACTTTTTTTTTTTTTTTTTTTTTTACGGTATATGGCTTAGTATAGCCGATACCAAGATAAACACTGACCTACGTATGACAAAAAATTCTTTGAGTCTGTTTGCCTGAACTATTATCTTCTCTTTTAGCTTCCCCCAAAAGCAATTACCAAATATGTCCTGGCTGTAATTTGCATGATATGTATGGATCAGTCGATGATGCCAGATTACTTCTGAGCGCCAAGTCCCCGATTACCCATGCTTGGGACTAGAAAACCTCAGGGGTTGGTTGTTGAGTTATCGATAACTGTGGCAGAAGCACCTATAGGGTCCAATACACTTCCAATCCTCCTTTGCCCAAAACCCCCCCAAACAAAACTGTTACTTGGGTCCTTTTCAGTAAATTCACATATTCACTTTATCCCCAAGCACATCAACACAATCTAGTTTCAATTTAATAAGTTGCACGTTTATCTTATATGCCGCAATTTTAGACTGAGATCGGTTTGAGCTAAGGGGGCCAACAGAGAGCATACTCTGTAATACAGAATAAAAAGTGGTCAAGATGTCAATCACGATGGTCTTTCTCAATGGGAAAATGATGTCAAGTGTGTGTCAAGATGATGATAATACCTAAAAGCAGAATTGTTCTTCTTCTTCCTCTTCGTAGTAATAGTAGTATTTTTGGTCCTGCATTCAACAAGCGTCTTGATAGCGTCTTTGCTCCCCTCCCCTTTTAAGAGTGTGCATCCATTTCTCAAACACAATGGACTTTTCTGCCCCCCTCCTGACACTTAAATTGAGCTAAAGGTCATCTTGTTAGATAAGATTGAAATGATTTCCCCGGGTAGGAATAGACAGTACTTTTTCCTCATAATTTCAAAGCATCTGTACAGAAAGTAATATGATCAGCTTTGGGGTGAAACAAAAACAAACAAACAAAAGAAATAGGATTTAGGAAAACAGTTACACCGCAGCTACAGCAAGAATATTTTTGTCTTCGTGTCCTTTCCATTCAGACACCGTGTGTCCTTTAAAATCCACCCGAGGACAGATTCAGGCAAACCTATTATCCGTCACAGACTGCGAGCAATTGATGGTGCTCAGGGTGTGATTAAATGTGTTAATCAGTGAAGAGGAAAGAGGAATGAGATATCTACCAGCTCATCACACAATATCCAGCAACAGGTCTGATAGTAGGTGGTAAACAGAACCCCCGGGGGGCGATGAAGGACAAATTGGACCACACACACACATTTAACGGTACAGAAAAATACCCTTTTCAGATGAATTTAAAACTAAGGAGGCTGCTGAAAAGACAAAAACAACAAATTGTACATTACATGGACCAAACACCGAAAAAAAAGCACAAACATATGCTAAGAAATGTTTTTTCTGCTTTCAGAAATATATATTTTGCTTTTTCGGGGTCCAGGTTGGTCAAAAAAGGACAGAAGCTGCTGATCTGAGGTCACAACCTTATGACGGATGAGCTCATCCGATATGGAGAGTTTTGAATGAACTTACCTGTACATGATCCAGCACCATCCCTGCCATCACCATTCCCATCCCAGCCAGCAGGTATGGAAAAAGAACTTGCAGACATATCGCTCGTGATGACTCCTCTTCATGTTTGGCTACAGCTACTTTGAGCTTTGCTTCTGATGGCTTTTTAGGAAGCGGCTGAAGTTTAGCGGGTAAGGTGAGCTGTTGTCCATCCAAGGTACCGGCCAGACCTGCATTGGGACCTACACCAGGGCTCTTCCCTTTGGAGCGGGGCTTTTTGTTCTTTTTCCTCTGGCGACTTTGTTGTGATGTCTTGTCTTCGCCAGGCATGATGTCGGTACTGGTAGTACTGGCGCTGGTTTAACTAGGAACATACAAATGATATGATTAGGGATGATAGAAGACGTGTGCTGTATTGCTCATCCTCAAAAATGACATCTCTTGTTTACACTATGTGGAGGAAGTGAATAACAATGTATTGACGGAAATAGTCACTCTTTTGACATTGCATCCACTCAGCAATCTGCACTGAAAAATGATGGAGTTAGCATTCCTTTTGATTGTTTGCTTGGTAGTTGGCAGGACTGTGGACAATTAATCAATTTTCGAAGAAATTATTTCAACGTGGACAGAACTGTGCGAGTGTTTACCACATCTTCCTGTGTAGCATGTTCTCCCCATACTTGCATTAGGTTACTCCCGGTCCTCTGGCTTCTTCCCATATTTGAAAAACATGCACGTTAGGATAATTAAAGACTCTTAATTGCCCACATTGTAGTTGTCTGATATGAGCGTGAATTGTCTTTCTATATATTTCCAGTAATTGGCTGGCAACCGATCACTTCCTCGGCCTCTGGGCCAAAAGTTTGTCGGGACCCTGAGGACAAACAACAACAACAACAAAAATTCTGTTGCCAACCTGGAACAGATGCACTTTTTATTGGTTAGATTTCAGAAATGTCTCCAGTTTACTCAGAGAATGCTTGAATAGTAATGATTTAACTCAGGCTTTTGCAGGGAGTTCATTTGTTAAAAACTAATTGTACTTGGTGGAGATTTTTGCTGTAGTATGCAGAATTGAAGTCATTATATTATAGTGCATCTGTCCACTTTCTATAATACCGCTCTAATGTCGCGACTGAGCTGGACCCAGCTGACTTTGAGCGAGAGGTGGACTGAAGTCAGCTGGAGTGGCACCAGTGTGTCAATCGCAGGCCACATAGAGACAATTGTTCACACACATAAACAGACCAATTTAGAATCTGCATTTACCTAAGAAATGTTTGGTGAAGCTGGAGTACGGGGAGATCATGCAAACTCCACCGACCAACCATCCATTATTTCGCCGCTGTTACTGAAATGTAACAAATATGAATACACACATTAAACGGCCAAGGCGTTCCGAAAATCTGGGAGAAAGCACTCATTTATCGATGTCCATTTCATTGGAAATTAAAATAAGAAAAAACCCGGCTGAGTTTGGAGAAAGAGACTGGACGTCTGTACACCGGAAATGGCCATGCGCACAGCCCATAATATCGCTTCTATGGAAACAGCTGCAAAACTAGGCGCTCTCTGATTGGCTGAGAAAAAGAGTAAAAGTGTTATCAACTCTGAGGCTTCCCCCTTGTGGATAACAGGGGTAACTGTTCTCCCTCGTCTGTACCGTACGTTGAACATTACATATTCACGCACACGTTTATCAAACTCAAACTCAAATGTGCAAGTGGATGAATCAGTATTTTTTTTATAAAAAAAAACAATTAAATAAAAGGAGCAATATTACATTGGTAGTAATGTTTTTAATTTTATGAAAAGACAACATACTGGCTAGATGTGTTACTGTACTTTGCACTGGACAGTAAAATAAAGTGTTAAAAATGCATGCCACTCTTTAACAAAGACTATGGTCTTCATGCTGAGTGAACATACTCATCAAGTTATTGTGCCTAGAAAAAGAACCTCTTCTGCTCTCCTCCCAGAATGCAACATACATAAGGCTACAATACGCAAAGAGGGAATAACAATTTAAAGTGAGGTTGAGATTTAATTTATAGTCCTTACCTTTGTCTTCACAGTTTGAGGGGGTGTGTTCATGTAGCCGAGCTAGCCACAAACTTCCAAGAATAACTACACTTTGCTCAGAGAGAGAGAGAGAGAGAGAGAGAGAGAGAGAGAGAGCGAGAGAGAGAGAGAGTGTGTGTGTGTGTGTGTGTGTGTGTGTGTGTGTGTGTGTGTGTGTGTGTGTGTGTGTAACCGTTTTTAGCATACTGTAAATGTCTGTCTATATTGAGGCTGAGCGCAAATTTCTTCTTGATCTTAAACTGTGTCTTAAGTACTACACACAATATATGAAGTATAGTGCGCATGCATCATGGGGCACCGTCTTGAATTTCATGGCATTGGCAGATCAGACCACCCCCCCTCTTCCTCCTGTCCTATTCCGTCTCGCTCGGGTTGATGACAGTAGCCAACATAACTTGCACTTTGTCGGCCATGGAACAAATTTACTTGACATTGGAAATACAGCTTCTAATCAAGTTGAAGTTCAAGCATGTTGCAAATCAGGTCACTTTTATGACAACTGTACTTACTTTATTGGTTCTTGACTATCAGCATTCTTTCTTTAAGACTCAGATTTACCGATTCAATTAAAAACATGGAATGTAAACTTCTGCCTGTCTTGACATTGTGGCTTTTTGTGACATCTATAATATGCTACAGTACATCCATTCATCCTGCAGTCATAGGAATTCCATCTCTTTAATAGAAGCGACTCTTGGCTTGTCAAGAAGAGCTTTTACAGCTCCCAAACGGCTCTTTAGATTTTTTTTTGTTGCTTTAATTAGTATAAGGGAAAAATAACAAAAGTTATAAAAAATAAATACTAATGTGATGCATTATGTTAAAAATGTTTTAATTTTTTTATTATTAAAAATATGGCTTATTTACCTATTTTCGGTTCACTGGTTTGATTAACCATGAAGTATGACTTGTTTGCACTTGCCAAAAATATCAACTGTAGTGCCGGGCAACAATTATATATCAATATATATTGAAATTGTGTTTTATTTCATTTTTATCTTTCATCAATGTAAGTGTTTTTCTAATTTCAAATAGGTAATAAAATCAATAATTATCAATAGACTGATATGAAATACATATGTTGTGATACACCCAGCCCTACTGAGCTCATTATGTTTAAAAAGAGGTTTATTTTATAAAATCGACTAGTTAATTAGACTTTATTTAATAGTTGTGTGAACTACTTAGTTCAGGTTAAATATATTTTAAAATAAAGTTACCAAAATTTGACTTCTACTCCTTAGTCCAAAGAGTAAAAAAAATAAACAATTTATTTGCCCTATTTTGGAGAAGATTCCCAAGAGGTTACTACCGTTGCTCTAATGCACAGTCTCCAACATCAACCGTAGCTGTTGCATGTGACAAACTGGCATAATAATTATTAATTCTATTAATATTATAACATGTCATGTGTGGTTAAGGATGACATAGTTGCTCATGCTTTTCACATTCCTTTATTCCCACAAGCGGTAACAGAAACCGCATTGATTCAAGAGCTGCTATTGGCCACAACTCACACCCAGTCACTCCACACACTGACCCCCTCACTTGAGCCAAAGTTCAAGCTTAAAGGCCCTTTCACACTGCACTTAGCGGCATGCCTTTGACAAACCCATTCTTTGTGTACGTGGTGAAGGGGGCACTGCGGAATGCAGCGTTGATGGGCGGCTTGGCGCGGCAGGAGTGCGTTTGAGGTACCTCGAAGTAAAAATTATTCCATATTAAATTCTGTTTGAGATGTGACGTCAGAAAGTGTCTCATAGGAAAGAGTAGTGGGGAGTGATTTTAGCGATTTAGCGCTATTTTGGTTTCAATGAATATGGTGTCTCAAGCTTTGAGACACGAGTAAGATGACTGATATACTGTGTCATGTTTAAGAAGACACTGCTGCCTGCTCAGCCTGAAATCCAACTCAAAGTAGCCTTGGAACAGTATCTTACAAACCACTTTAAACTCTCCACGTTTTCACCAATGCATTAGTAAAGGATGCAACCATTCCCCTTTTTCTTCTGCTGCTAATCTTCTCCTTCTCCTTCTCCTCCTTTTTCTAGTTCTCTTTCTCTAGCAACAATGAAAAACAAATCTTGTTTAGGTGCGGTCGACTTTTCTTCAAAACCAGTGGGGAAAATCTTCCTGTTTACTTCCCGGTGGGCAATTGTGACATCACACTTCCAAATATGGGCACGATGGCACCGGGGCATCGTCATCCTTTTGTGCCGCGGAGTGGAACTTTCACACAAGCAAATGCAGTTCGAAATGGCTTTGAATGTTCCTTTCCTCCATTGCGCTTTCATCTTTGAAGACATTACATCCACGCTCCAAATAATAAAGAGCAACGTAGATCTTAGTTCACTTCCGCTATTTATAAAGCGCGCTGTAAAGCCTGCTGGCTTCTACGGAGCCCCTCAGGTGACACGGAAGAGGAAAAAATAAACATTGGGGTTCTCGAATAAAGATTTGCGTTGCCTCGCAAACATTGCGAGAGAATGTTCTTCCTCAGACCTCCCTTCTTCTGTTGGAACACACAGCAAAACCGAAATACATACTGTACATTTAAAATGATCCCTGAAAGCTCAGGTATCATATTAATGAGCAAAGTTGAAAACGAAGAACGTTTGTGCAATTATTACAGTTTGTTTTTCTTACTTTTATAAACTTTGGTTGTAGTTTCAATTAGTTTTCTTATTTTGTAACTTTTTGGTTAACTTTGATAACCTTGCAACCGACACATGGCTACCACGCGAGAAAACTGTTGCTTGTAATTTGAATCGCATTTGTGTGCAAGCAAGCTAATTTTCACATTACTGAATTGCAGTGCATAATCCAAAGATCCTGTTAACCTAAGGATACATATGAATCTGTTTGCGTTTATACAAATGATAATCTGATATTTAAAAATAAATAAAAAAAGATTTCCTGAAGCTAAATCAACTTCTGGTACATGAAAGGGATTTGTGGGGAATCCATCTGGGAAACACATGTAGTGTGGTCGTTCAGTCATAAGAACACAGCGTGTCGCTTGATCCTTAGATCTTCTTCCAGTTGCCCACTTCATTAGGAACAGTGGTATTGAGTATGATAGGCCAGAGTGGATACTTTACATGGAATTACTCTCTCTCTCTCTCTCTCTCTCTCTGTCTCTCTCTCTCTCTCTCTCTCTCTCTCTCTCTCTCTCTCTCTCTCTATACACACACACACACACACACACACACACACACACACACACACACAGGCCAGGA
>CAAKHF010007387.1:0-15796 GCA_901007745.1 Hippocampus kuda
CCCCCGCCCCTTCTCATGTCGGGTCTCAAGCAAACACTGTGACCGTGGCATCAGTGCATGTAAAGGCCAACTCAGCAACACTATGGAGAAGTGAGCCCAATGGAATAGTTTACTTAATCTGATATTTATGGTGTGTGCATGCTCAGGAATGCAAAACAGTTTTTGCTTGCAACCGACTAAATAAGCTACACGGGGTAAAGGTAAATGCATAAAATCCAGTGGTGTGAAATTATAACTGCAGAAAACCTCATACGACCTGGTTTCGAATAGAAAATGTTGGAATGTAATTTGAAATTACAGACAACAAAGCCTTGTTAGTCTCTGAAGCGTGTGTTAATCAACCTCAAGTCATTCGAGCCTCATTTCATGTCCTCTGAATGGTTGCCCGTGTGTTTCCCGGATGACAGTGTATTTGGCTCGTCTCTGCAGCCTCGATGTCCAAATAAATTGGTCAGCTGCTGCGGATGTCCGGCAGAGTTTGCTAACAAGTACATTTTTAAATATAATTTGCATCCAACAGCTCCATTAACAGCCGTGGTCGTTCACGTTTAGCATTTTAACAGCTCCTCCATTTCCTTCTCCGTGACCTCAGGGATGAGGATGTGAAACAATGAGATAGAATGTCACATGCACTTAAGCTAAATGAGTTAGGAGGGCACCCTGGGTGATCAAAGACATTCTAATTACTCTTGATCATTGAACATGTGGAGTAGAATGACAAAAACAATATAAGAAACTTTTACTACGCTCACAAATCTGAACCAAGTGCAGAATGAAAGACTAAACACTAATCACTTGGCACAGACAATTATTAAAAAAAATAATTAGAATATTAATTAAAATTTCTCATTAGTACACCCTGAGGTTTTAGGAAATTAGTCTAATGATAGGGTGAGTGGGGGGTGGGGGGGGGCCGGGGGGCTCTGGTCTTCATTCTTTCCCAGCAGGGGCGCAGTTTGCCCTGAGAGCAAGAGTTAAGGCCCGGGAAAAGTGACAGAGCATACTGTGAATATTAATGAGAAGAGGGAGGGAGTCAAAGAGAGTTGGGAGGTGGTGCATTGGATTAAGTAGTGGCATGTTTTAATTGGAGTGCCGCTGGGATATTTACATGCTTAATGTGGAACCCAGATTTGGAAAGCACTGCCTTGTGTGTCACATACATTTTGGGTCCGCCGAATCTTGAGACCCCTCCAGCAGTCCTCCCCCACGGAGTGACCGGACGCTTCCAGCTGTTGGGTTAAAAAAAAAAAAAAAAAGAAAAAAAAAGAAAGAAATGTTACAGAGGAGTTGGTTTAATAAAAGAATCAAACACAAAATTAAAAAAAGAAAAGCACAGGCAGCACTGGGAGTATAAAATAAAATAGTTTGCCTCCACAATGTGACCATTAAAAATGCCTGATTAAAATGATTGTTTCACCTCAACTGTCAAGGGCTGCCACAAGCCCCCCCCACCCGCCCCCCCCACCCCTTCCCCCTCCACTGCATTGCACAAGAAACCGGACCAGGTGCTTGAGTTCACAAAGTTATTTATTAACCAAAATCAGCATTCAAATGTATTCCGTTGCCACAGCTGCCATCGTCTCACGCTCACCACACAGACACAAGTGCTTGGAAGCGCTCTCTGTCTTCCCTCGTCATTTATTTATTTCTTTCTGTTTGCCCCCAGACCTTCCCCTTCTATTATTTTGGCCCCCATTTGCACAGATTGCTTGTCTCCAGACAAACAGAAGCACAAACTTCTTCAGCTGGAACAATGAAAGAGTTCATGAGATGCTATACATTTTAAAATGTTGCACTGGCAACCCGAGTCATGGGACATGCAGTCCTAGATTTGCCATATGCCATCGCTGATCATTTGTCGCTGGAGCTTTGAAATCCCACTTTTGATTTATAAATAACATCCCCGTCACACTTCGTCTGATGAAAGCGTTTGTCTACATGCAACAAGGTAGTCACCCACAAATTCTGGGGTGGCTGATTTGTATTCCCCCTTGTCAGACTGAAAACACTGCACGGGAATGAAAAGCTTTCTGGTAACCTACATACAATTCTGCACCGCACATGTCAGACATCAAAGCGAAGGCGGCTTCAATCCATGGATTTTACTTCAAATCATCCAGCACGCAAACATTTTCAACCCTCCCGCAGCCTCCCTCCACCCACCACTCGACTCCCTTTCGAAAAGAGATCATTGTGTTGAACAAATAGACCCACGCGGATAAACAGGTGCACCCAACGCAAATGCGAATGTATTAACTTTTTACGAACGCCCATTTGCATGAATAACGTGAGGTGTCAAAACAAGTGAGGAAACCTATTCTATACCCTCTATTGATACCCAAGCCTTATGTGACATCTTTGAAACACCTTTCATCCTTTTTGTCAGGGTGCACAATACTCCTTGTATTGAGGGATTCTTCACAATCGGAGAAGCAGGAATGATACATCCCAACATTCCATTGTATGTTTCTGTCAGTTTGTTTCCATATGAAGCTGGCAAACAGCAATGCGGGCCTCCATTTCGCCGAGACTCCGTTCCCGGAGTGTGGACATATTCGGACAATGGATGGTGATGCAACAATGAATAATGTCCTTGCCTCAGGGCAGCATGCACTGCAATCTCCAACAGAGTATCCCCGACTGTTCAGCAGCCAGAATGAATGGAGCACCGACCCACATTTCACCTCCTTCAAGCGTGTGGACTCAGAGTAGCTGACAGACAGACACTGATACCACCCAGGGTGACATATTTGATCATTGTGATGTTGTTGCATACAGCATTATGCATAGAGTGAATGCAATATGCTCAACTGATCATTTGTATGTAGCTTTGGTCCAATGGTTGTGTCGTGGTTCACATAGCTGACTATTGTCTAGATGGATGGATGGATGGATGCACATGTAAATGTGGAAATATGCAGATAAAAAATATTCTGATACCACAATTGCCCGTTGAGGTCGGTTTCTATCTCCATTTGATATTTTGGTGGATGTTCAACTACAGCACATAAGAAAAACTCACCCGTTGACTCGAAAGACATTGGACAATAACTTGCTTTCTCCTATTACATATCTCTCTGCGAGCGTCGTTTTCAATTGCAATGTGACCCCAACAGAGTAAAGTACAGGTCAAGTGAAGGATGTTAGCACCTCACATCCTCCAGCCCCTCACCCAGTCACTCAGGAACCACTTCCTCCAATTTGCAACTGTAGCTGACTAGATGTTGACCTTGCCATGCTACATTGATTTTGCTACTTGGCGTGCAGAACGTCCACTTTTATTAGGCATGTAAGCAGACTGGGGGGATTGGTTTGAGTTGACAGGTCTGACACCAGACACCAGGTACCTCCCCCTCTCCAACACTCTCAGGTCCTCTGACATATCTAATAGGCTTTGACAGGCTCTCAGATTGGCAAATGTTAATGACGGCGTATGCCTGCGAGATCTCACGGCCTCAAACTGATGATATCAAAGGGTTTGGAGATTGGGTGGAATTTGAAAGGGTGACTTGATACCCAAGGCTTATGATCAGTATTAGTCTGGAGCTAAACAAAGGGAAAGAGCAGCGTGTGCAACAATGCATTTCTGCTTTTCATACTCGGGAAAATTTTGCACTGAAGTCCATCCATCCATTTTTCCAAACTTGAACTTCTAATGATGGTCTACAGATGAATTTACACTGTATTTTTCACAGACCAATGCATTTTTCTGGGCATTGATTCTCTGTTAAAGACAAGAAATCAAATACAAACACCTCTCCCATTTGTACGGTCTGACGAAATCTCTGATGTGGCCTGTCACTAAGATCATAAGCCACAAACCGGGTGGCCGTAACAACAAAAATCCTCATTCATGCAACCTTGAAAATGCTGCGAGAATTAGAATGGGGAATTGTGAACCTGTAAGGAACTTCAAATAACACAACCCATGAAATAAATGAATTTAAATTAACAAATGTTCTTTTGGGCTGAGAGTGGCCTCTCTGACATTGCAATCAGTGTTCCATTGGTTGAGGCTTGGGAGGGTGGCTTGGGTGCTGCTGTGAAGTAGATTAAACCACGGTTTCTACTTTTTTTTCTTTACCAGCCTCCATCTCAACCTTGTAGCTCGCCACTTTGCAAGTCCTCTGCAAGGAGGTGAGCTACGATTGAGATTGACTCTCTGTAAATGGGCCAGACAAACACTTGTCAAGGTTGGTGAAAAAGTGGCTTTTTCATTTGGACTTTTTTTTTTTTTTTAAACAATACATCCAGCAAGAGTGAGGCATCATAATGTTTAATTTAACAATAATGTAAAGCTTTCCTAAGTGTCTTTCTTGCCTATGCTCATTTGTCATCATTCAACAATATCTGAATGTTTGTCACGAAGAATGTCGATCAGCTTGAGATGAAGAATATCCACATATTTTAGTCAATACTAAATATATTTTTTTTAAGAGAGTACAGCGGAATAGTCAAGCCCTCACCAATTGTCATAGCTCTCCAGTCAAACTGATGCGATTGGCCTTTTTGCTAAAACACACGGTGACAAGCTCTTGACCCCAGTCAGCCTCCGACGCTCAAGATGAAGTCTGATTTCAATATGAATGTGAGCTTCGCATTTGATCAAGCACGGAGGGTACCCAGAAATTGGTCACACACTGGTGGTCCAGCTTCACAACCGTTTTGATGGTGATGTCCCTCCGACCTTTCAAATTGTCATGGCACTCACTCACACGAAACAAAAAACTGTTTTGACCAGATTCTTGTCAGAATACATTGAAAATCCACTATGGGGACATTGTTTTGTCCTACCTCTTGCCTTGTGTGAACAACTAAATACAAACATACCCAAACAATGTAAAACAAAAAAGCTTACTGCGTGGACACCGGACAGCTTTTTGGCGACGTGACAGAGTTCACACAGAGGTGGAGTTGCACCCCCCTGGCACGATATCACCCTGCTGAGGTTAGCAGGTTGGTACATGACATTCGTATCCTAGCCAAGTGTTGCTATATCTGTCTGGGCACCTGCATGGAGTGACAAACAAGCACACTGTCAGTCCTCCGACGCTTTAGAGCACCTGCACTCTTCAAAAGTGACAGCCGCTTGGCATGCTACAGTTGGCTTTTGAATACGGGGTGTCAATATGCCCTCTGCACTGTTGCATTCGTCAGTGAGTTGTAAAAAAAAAAAAAAAAGTTTCTTCAGCAGCTCTGCATCAGATCTTAATTTTCACAAACTTGTTGTTTTCTTCATCATTCTGCACAAACCCGAGTGGACTGTCTGATCACAATAGAAATTAATCACAAGACTAGAGCCATTCATTTGGACAGGATGTGACACGGACCGATGGAGGCCAACAATCGAGAAAGCTTACCGGAGCTGCTGTCAAAAGAAACAATGCTGCTTTTCATGAAAGATGCTGCCAAGGCTCAATGGATTCCTCTCAACTTAACAACTGTTTCCAGTTTGGTCTCAATGTTGATTTTGGCATGAGAGCAACTCTCCTGATGAAAAGGAATTTTATGACTTTGCTTACAAAAAAAATGCAATGGTCCAAAGGAGGAATGCCCAGCTAAAAGAAATGTACAGCAAGTATTGGAAAGTGATCTGGAAAAGTCCACACACAGTCCCAATTGGTTTTAATAACTTGAAGTGCATGCTAATGTCTTGAATGATGAATTGTTTTCACATGTGGTTCCATTCAAATCCCAACCCGTTGTGGCTTGCAGCACATCATGGAGAACCACCACTACAATGTTACTTCTACCAAAGCCATGCACATGTTGCGGGTCTCATCTCAAATCTAAAATTAGCATCCAATTCAATGGCTGTACTTGATCCAAGCTTTACTTGTGATTCAGATTCTGTGACCAATCCCGCCTCATCAACAATGAACAACAAAAATATTTCATCAGCTTGTATGGTAACATTGGATTACCGATACATTCAGCTCTCAGTCACAGTGTCACATTCAGTGGAAATCACAAACTACAGATGAAGACCTCAGCACCATAATCCGTTGTGCAAATGTAATATTTCTACATTTGCTGTTCAGCATTGGCTATAATGTTGCACTCAACAAACACTCCATATGTCTGCAAAAACTGAAACCAACACTAAACCTGCTATGGGAACTGACATGTGCATTACCCAACGACTGTGTGAAGGGTGAACTGACCAAAATACAGAGTAGGATCATGTTTTATTCTATCCCACAAGAGCACAAATAACAAAGCAAACAAACATGCTGAAAAATTCGGAAATACCGCCTGTTCATACAGACTAGCGCTACGTTGACGGTAAATAAGGTTAACCATAGAATTCATGCATGGGTGTTGTTCTCTCTCCATCAGTTTCCTGGCTCAGAGTCCTTGAAGTAGAGAGGCCTCAAAATGCTGTATCGGATTCCACCGGGGGATGAAATTAACATTACAGTGCATCAACAACACCTCTCCCGGCACCTCGTCTCGATGGAGTTGGAGGCAAAACAAGAGTCGGAAACGAAAGAAAAGACTGGATTTTTTTTTCTCACCTTTGGGCCGTATGCTAATGTGACTGTTCAAACTCGTATGGAATTTGGAAGTGCATGCTGCAAGTGAATAAAGGGGTGCGGTGAATCACAGATGATGCGCGAATGACTCGGGGTGAGAGGGAGACCTGATACGGACTATAATTATCATAAACCATATGCCTGCAGCCTGTGGAGTGGCTGCAAGATAAAAATGATGACAAACAACGCAACACATTCGACAAATACCGCCCCCTCACTTCGCTCCTTTCTCATCACAACAACGCAGACTGCCAACCGAATTAGCATCAGCGGCTTGATACATTGGTAATCTATTCCGAGCATAGCAAACAATACAAATTGGATTTCTAATTTACCCTGACTCTTTTATGCAAAGCGACCATAATGAAGTGTCACCATGGTAACAGCTTTGATACAACTTGCATGACAAAATATCCTCATCTTGTGTCCTTGACGCAAGTTTATGCCTGATTTTGGGGAAAATGACTTCCACAATCTCTTCTGCTCCTCTTATCTTAAAGAGAGAACACACAAACACGTTTTTCTGTCACCCACATACGCACAAAAATCAAATAAACTTTCACTCCAATGTTTTTCGTAACAACTGCGATTAAACTCGGAAGCCAACAAGCAGAAACGTGTCATGGAGGCACAATCGCAACATCCACAAGGAAAAAAACAAACAAACACAAAGACACCCTCTCAAAATTCCAAAATGGGGCTCATACAATCTACTGCATGCATAACCTCTTCCTTTTTTTTTTCTTACTTGCAAGAATAACAAATTCAGTGACGAACGTGGTTTCCACTGAGCCATTTACTGCACGTGAGATAAGCATCATCAAACATGCTTATAAATGGGTCATCGTCACTAATCCACTAAAATAACAAAACTGTCTGATATGTCCACAAGGATGCTTATCACAATACAAACACCAAAGAGTTTGTATTGCGATTATAATATAGGGAGGCACGGTGTATCTAGAATTATGCTCATTATTTAACACGAGCTTGACATTGAAGTGCCCTTCGAGCACAGCGTCGACACCACAAAAAATTGACCAAATACGTCTTCTCCAAGTCCAGCGGAATGATTTCTCTGCACAATCGCTCTGTAATGCATACACAGTTATCATATGTGTTACATTTCCATATGATCAGTCAATGGTTCATCTTCATGGCATTTTCCTTTTGCTTTGCTTTGCTCCAATGCAAGCAGAACCGATTTGTACTTTGCGCCAGGCAGTAGGGTGAGCAAATAATTTTGACTTTTGCTTGGCGCCAGAAAGCGCTGCTACACAAATCAAAAGACAACATTTACACATCAATAACTGCGTCCTTGAGGCTTTGGCGCTTTGAGCACGAGTGTTCAACAGGACGAAGGCGTTCAGGCGACGTTCTCTTTTGCATGTTGAGTTCCTCTTCGGAATGAGCCGGAGAAATAAGCACTTCTTCGATGAAGTGAACGTGTGAAATTTGTTCCTCATTGATTAATAGATTAAATTCAATAATGTATTGCCCACTGGATGACCGATGAGTGGAGGTGATGGAATGATGACATATCATACCGGCCACTTCAACTTTTCTCCTCATGTCCAAGTTAAGATTTGAGTAAGCAATTATCGGTTCTGTTCCCCATGTACTCCTATCCTGTAACTTTGTCCACCAATGTATTTTGGCCAACTCACATACAATCCTACCTGGCTCACTGAATAAAGTCACCAGTAGGTGACAGATCCACGGCGAGGCACGCAGGACAGAAGCTCAATTAAAGCTCTTGGTGGCGAGCCCACCTCTTGATGATCCATCATACCATTTCAATTAAAGGCTTCTAAGAAATGATTAAATAATCACAAGCCGGCTAATGGAGCCATATATCCTTGCTATTGAGGACATTGGTCAGCGGCTCAGGAATGTCTGGCCAGTGCCATATGTCTCGTGTCGATGCCTAAATGAGTAAGACAGATGACAGAAAGTCCGGGGCTGCAGTCAAGCAAAGAAGGGAATGGTCATAATTGACTGGGGTGAAAAATAAACACCAATTCATCATGAGGTTGATAAGATTTTGGCCACGGCATGAAACAAATGTTTTGTTTTGGAGTTTTTTTCAATGTTAAATGGAAATGAATTCTGCCAATGTATGTTAAAAAAAAAAGAATCCCCCCACACTGCCACCCGAGGCATAATCACCTCCACACAAACACGTGCATGTGCTGCGTTTCCATCTTATCTTAAGCCGTGAGTGCTTGTGTTTTGACAGATATCAACAGAAATGGAACCAAATCTTATTTACCTCGCGGCATTTTCATACCATTGCGGCCCTAACCAACCCCCATCCCCACCTATGTTACTTTTATTATTTATTTCCTCGCTATTGTCTCGTTACCCCAGTTGCAGATCTTACACTGAGACAACAAATGTTACCAATTGAGTGCCAGGCAAAGAGAAATAAGGCTTATTTTTATCTGAGCCTGAAACGTGCCAAGTGTCCAAGAATAATCATACTGGATTTTTTTTCTAACCTAGCCTATTTTGCTTTGCATGAAAGCATACATACAGCATTTGTTGGAGTGTAAAAATCATACACAATCAATGCTGGAAGATTAAAAAAAAAAAAAAAAAAAGAAATTATGATGCACAAAAATTATACACTAGGGCTGCAATATTTTTTATTATATATATATATATATACACACACACACACATACACATACACACTTAGAGATGTTATCTGCCACATAATGTAACAATGAGCGAGTGCACGCATCAGATGCCTTTGTGAAGCCGTAATATTGTGAATTTGGCAGACCGCCTGGAATAATTAGTCTTGCCCTGGATATGACGTGCTGTTGTGTTCCGAGGCCTCGCCAAGCATCTCGTCTTTAGGTCCTTTGGCTGCCAATTAACTCACTCGCACAAATGTCCTCGCATGAGCCTTCAGCTGTAATCTCATTACAGATCGGAGTGTACGCGCCTCATTTATGCGCGTCTTCAAATGGTTTGCAACATGTTTTGCAAAAACAGATTTGCCTGCGTTCCTCTCAAAGAGGGCCGCATTACACCAATGGCGAATTGTGATGACGCTACCTCTTTAGTGGAGTGCAATTATCGTGTACTAAAGTAGAATAGGTTAGCAAGGCAGGTTTTAACAAAAAGTGAGTGAAGTACAAAGTGATTTTCAGGAAAAATAAACATCGGAAGAAATCCTCGACTAACAACGAAGTTGAATTCCAAAGACACCCGGTGACCCAATTTGGCCCACAGGTCGGAGCACACCAAAGACTATCGCTTGGGTAGGCTAACGCAGTAGTAAAGTCATAACTCCAGGAAAACGTTTCTCCAAAAACAGTTTCAGGCCAACACAAAGCTAAACTTGATAAAATGAGAATGCCAGCGCATGAAATCATTGGTCCTGTTGAAAACGCTTGCGATCCAAAGGACAGAGTTACTGATCTGCTAAATTTGTTGTTTTAATTTCCAAGGCACAAAGTCAGGCCGCAATTATAGTCACATCTTACAGAGTAATGCCACGAAGTAAAATCCGCCATGCATAAATTAAAAATACTTAACTGGTAGGAAAAAAAAACAGATTGGCTATTTACATTCATCCCTACATCTGTTTTCTCGACCTGTTGTTGTCATTACAGGCGCCGGTGAGCTGGAGCAAACCCCGGCGGACTTTGGGCAAGTGGGCAGGGGACATCGGACTGTTCATCGGCTAGCCGATGGCAGGGCTTAGTCATATACATTTAATTGGCAATCAATTGATTCGCCACGAAAGCCCCCCGGGAGTTGAGCCGAACACCGCAAATGTTTGATTAGACTCAGCGCAACAGAGAACGAGGCGACCGGAGCCAGTTATGCATCGCAGAGGAAGCGAGATAAACGCATCATCCTCATCGCTCTTGCGCGACGATTTCCCACTAGTGGGTCTACTTGATGAAGTGCCAGATTCCCTCCCTGTTATTCTCTGTGCGCCAGCCAAGTGTCCACATGCATGAGTGTATTCATCAGTCAGGTGGTACCAGGCTGCACTCGGTCTTTTTTTTTTTTTGTTTCCATGCCCAGGTGTGAATGGGATTGAACTGATTTATCTCCTTTGTGCTGCTCCTCTGTGAATGATGATGAGAACCAAATGAACTTCGGGCACCCCTACATCCAATAAACAAATGATAAAACGTGTTTTAGCACACGATTATGTTGTGTATCCCAACCTGGACATGCTATAATGCGCATAAGTCCAAGTCCTTATGTGATTAATGAGTCGTTCAGGAAATCCCGGCTGATTCGGGGCTGAGGAAAGAGGAAAAGCAACAACTTAAAAAAAAAAAAAAAAAAAAAATGACAGGAGGTTAGAATTAATTACACTAATCAAAACAAAGCCCGGAGCCACCGCCGCAGTAACCTGACATTTTCCTTTCTCTGACATTTACATAAACCACGTCGCCAGATGGCTTTCCCGTTTTTATGTCGAAGGTCTTCATCAAGAGAACGAGAGAAACGGACATTTTTGTTCCACAAATGGCCTTCGCACTTCTCAATGATGCCATCAAGAGTGAAAGACCGAAAAGAGACGCAGCTCGTAGCTAAGACAAAAAAAAATTACAGAAATGTCAGCGACCTAAAGCCGAGCAAATATGAACTTATGACTTCTTATCATTTGTGTTGGTTTCTGCGAATTAACTGTGCTTTCACTTGTTCTAGACCATAACGTTTTGTCAAAGGTCAGCACTGTAAAGCTGGCTTGTAATTAGTCACTGCAGTTATTGCATATCCCTATTTTGTTTTTAAGGGAGGAGCCTAAGTTTACCGTCTGTCAAATTGATTTGTGAAATGGTCGGGCCCTTACCCAGGTGATTACACCAGACATTTTCTTAATCCCCGAAAACCACGAAGCATCCCTGACATTTCAACGCAAAGCGACGCACACTTGCTCAGTGAGCAGACTCCACTACCCACTATAAGGTGTCTGCCTTTTGTGAGCGTTAATTGGACATGATATCTTAATTTGCACACATATGCAGCAACAGAGTAATTATCGAGAAATGTTCCAAAGACTAAGCAGAACATAGCGAAATCCCCCAACCGCCTGTTGACTGGCGTATGAAAAAACAGCTCATTTACAGACGGTGGAAGGCCGTCGTCGTTGAGTAAGACTTCTCCACTAGCCTCTTGGGATGGGGTCCACTGAAATTGATCACCGTCACTAATTATCCTTGTTCTAAGCCACTTGCAGAGAAAAGCGAAGGAGGAAATGCAACAATAAAAATCACTGGCATAAGAGCAAAATCACGAAAGTGGCATATGTCTGGGCTGCAAGCCACCCACTGATTCGTGTGTGCGCCCTCTCTGTCAGCGGTTCTCAACCTCATTTTGTGAAATACTTTTTTTCAGCCAAGTACCCCCAAACCAGCGCAAAGCATTTTTGGGATGAAAACAATAAAAAGACTCAAAACAGAGTGCCGGGCCATCAGCGGTCTGTTTTATTAAACTTTGGAACTCAATTTGTTGTGGTTTCTGGAGAACTATTTGGAAATAAAAATGAAAACAATAAAATATGATAGTCAAGAAATTAACTGTTTTACGATGTGGAGTGCAATCAAAGTCGCGCATGCACTGTAGCATAACAACGCAAGCCTTTAAGAGGCGTGGCTCAGTGAGTACAGTCAGGAGTTCTGAGTCCAGCTCAGGTTGAGTTTGTGCAGTGTGAGCATATTTGACGCCTATCCCTGTCACAGGGCAGATATACATCTGCGCTGAATTGCAGTTAGCGGACTAGCGCTGGCTCATCTGTAACAACCTGACTTGGAAGCAGTGATCATGACACGACAAAAAAAGAGATCTGCCATGGATTGCAAATAATGACCCTGGAATGGCTGCAAAGAGATGCTGGACAGATGACAAGCTCCCTTACTGCCGAGGTGCGGATTTGTTGCTAAACATCCTAACGACGCATAGCGTTCACATTTGTCGTGCGCATGCAAGATATACTCAAAGTAATTGGAACAATGATGGCGGCAGTGAATTGGGGGAAACCTTGCTGTTCAAGATAACATTTCTGATTGTTTACAGTCCGAGCCAAATGTTCACGTTCCCACACATTTGCTTCCTCTGTTACAATATGGAAAAGTGACCCATAAAAGGAATGCACCCGAGAATATTCACCCATGTGTGTAAAATAATATGCAAAAAAAAAAAAAAAAACACTTACCAGTGTGCCCTTTCGTTCAACTTGGTGGAACAACGTTGCACCGCCGAGGACTTGAGATGATTGGGACATCTTTTCAAACCTCTTTGTTCCCGTTAGGCCTTGTCAGCGGCCTTTTTGCTCACGTTTTAACAAAGCGCCGGCCTGCCATGGGCTTTTAAGAACCTAGCAAAGAAAAATATCGTTAGGACAGGTTACATAGTCACAAATTCAGAAGCGTTGTCAGGGCTGTCAAAACGATGTCTGTCACGCACCGCATCGAAATGTTTCTGTTCTGTCCCCGATGTGTGGCGGTCCCTTGGTTTCAATAGCAGGCGTCGACATGGAGCTGTGGATATTTCAAACAAAGGCAGAGGGAGAGGAGTATTTCAGTTACCGCTGCATTTGTCTTGTCATACGAACACGTAGCCATCCTCAAAGACCGAATTAAACAGTCCCAGTAATTACCGAGCTTCAATCCAACATGTAACTCAACACCCATTTTAATTACAGCCACGAGCTACTCAAGCATGGTGGTGAATATGAATTCAGCAGTATCAACATCCATTCACTGCGCCAAACAATATGCGAACAATAGGAATGCAAGATGAATGTGACCGAGAGTGAATCTATGCATTTTGGATGCACTGAATGAAGGCTGACTGTGAAGAACGCCATCAGACTTCCTGTCGCCGGTTTATTTTCAGCACATTGTTTGCTGAGTGCAAGTGTATAGTGGTAAAGTAGCTAAATAAATAAGAGCCCCCCCCCCCCCCCCCCGCCAAACCCAAGCTTAAAAAAATGACCAATCAATTGAATAAATTGACTTTAAATTGGAAACGTTAGGGGGAAATAACATCGTAATTGCTCGTACGGAAATAGTTGATGATCGAGAGGGCCGGCACATACATTGAGTGTGAAAGTAAACTGCCACGACAGTGCCAACACATAATTTCTCACCCACGGCTGAGCTAATAGGGGCATGGATTTGTCACATTCAAACCAAAACTACAAGGGCTGGAACATTATGTGAAAGATAAAAGGTCAGCGGAGCTGCATTGGGTTTTTGTCGGATGGTAGCGTCAACTCGATTCTGATAAGGCGCAAATACTTCTGCTTGGTGAAGCTGCTGATGCAATATTTGTGTTGGTTAATTTGCGTGCACAAAAAGCATTGATCCAGACACTAATTGTCAAGTGTAATTCGGTGGCTCGGGAATGAAATGATGTTTCCACAAGGAAAAAAAAAATCCTTGCCAGATACACACTTATCATTGTTATAATAACCATAAGAATAATTACAATAAGATGAAAACAAATAGGATGCTTTAGAGGTGTGGGGATCATAAGACAATTAAAATAATTGCCACCAGTGGACAGTGGAATAATGTGAGGATGACCCTCAGGTAAATCAAAGAGTCAGCACAGACCAACAAGTTATCAGTTTTGGTTTACTTCTCTTCACTGCCTGGTGTTGAGCGTCATCAGTCATATCTGAACTGTCACATGAAGTGTGTCTCGATGTCATGTGAAGGTACATCGAGTGCAGTGGCATCATACCAGATATTTGAGGCTGTTCAACGATTATCCGTAATGCAAGGTGCCTTTTGTGTATTCAGAAACTAAATTGATGAAACCACTTCACGCGAATTTGGAACGCCCTACTTTTGGCCGTCTCATTTCTCTTTGTTGAATTCATTTGCTCACACACATTTCTGTGGTTGAAACGTCTTATCGCCAGATCGCAAACCGAATTGAGTCATGGAGAGATTGGACCGAGCTGTACCTGAACTGATTGGAAAGTGGCCTAGTGAGGATACATGTCCTAAGGGAATGGAAGGGTTAAATAATTTGCTAATGGCTTCTCGTATCCGACTGCAAGAGACCCAGCTGTCTTGGGGTGCTGGAATAAATACAGGTGGTCCAAATGAGTTGGCTGCAACGTGAACCGCACATTTTTCTCATACATACTCTTTGGCCCTGACCATTTCATTTTGGACCACTTGAGAAGAAAACTGGTTCCAGGTGGGTGTTGGCTAACAAACACGGAGTGTAATTCTGTTGCGTGTGTGTGTGTGTGTGTGTGTGTGTGTGTGTGTGTGTGTGTGTGTGTGTGTGTGTGTGTGTGTGTGTGTGTGTGTGTGTGTGTGTGTGTGTGTGTGTGTGTGTGTGTGTGTTTTGAGATGGTCCATGAAGGAGATGAATGATCGAAAAGTCTGGTGAATTGAAAATATATGTGCTCCAGTTCCAAGTGATTTATTGCAATGTGACCTAGAAAACATGGACGTGCATATGGGGAGGAGGGGGGGGGGGGGTTCACAAAGAAGAGAAAGCATGTTTGGAATGAAAATGATAACTAGCACACTCGAGCTAGTCAAAAGATAATCAAAGGGAATAGCAAATCTGCAAAACATCATTATCACGATTGTGGCCAACACAATCCAGAGAGCTCCGGTGCATGGATTGACTTGAGTAGGACAATGGGGGCTCACTGGCAAACCACTGAGGAACAAATAACGGTACGCTATACACATCAGGAGGAAATTTACTCTGAAAAAGCAGAGAGCTGCTCCAGAAATAAAAAGCACCTCTTTTATTCGACACATCAATTTGCATTCACAGTAAGTAAGAGTGGCCATTGTTAAGATTATTGGAGGATGTGACATGTGACAGAGGTCCACCAGGGTCCAATCTAAATGATGGATGGGAAACAATAACAAGTGCGACTGATTCATCATGAAATGAGACGGGTGTAGACGTTCCTGATAAAATGAGAACATTTCTTTCATTGCCATTGGTGGCTTTGTCCGAGTAATGCATTTTTATTTCCAATTGTTATTTACATTGCGCCGTTTTGGTAAAATGGTTTCCAAATCGAACAAATTCTCATCGCTTTCTTTTCAGTCTAGAGCCAACTGACTGAATGTCGATTGGCCGGAAAGCGACAGTTTCAACTGGCCTCGGTACACGTATTTTCTACCTATGAATCAGCTGAATGTGAACTTGTATTTGACCTCAAGTCCTCAGGGTTGTTTACTATTTGTATTCGGACTTCAAAAGCATACACGTTTATTTCTTAACCGATGTGCATGACG
>CAAKHF010007389.1:0-17391 GCA_901007745.1 Hippocampus kuda
TTCGTCAAGATAATAATTCCCCCTTTTTTCTGACCAATGCCAGAAAAAGATCTGGTTATCTAATTTCTTGTGAGATTATCTTGACAGATTAGCCTAGAGTGTGAAATTATGTTAAGTGTGTTTTTACCCAGCGCAATTTGCTCAAAAAACTGCCGGGCCGTTGAAAGGGGTTCTATATTTAGGATTTTAAAAAATAATAATAATTTAGGTGCCACGTTTATAAGAAGGGGTGGACTTCAAAAATTGAGGACCCAAAACGTCCCCTCAAGTCTTAACAAGTCCACCACACAGGAGAACACACTCACTACACAGCCTGCATTAAATTCACATTCAGCAAGGGCATATGTAGTTCATTAGAGATTATCAGGGTCTGGATAGCCCACGTGATCTTTGCCACATGGCTATGACCTCACCATGTATGAAGAGGACCAAGCGCGCAAGCAGAGTTTGTTCATGTTTATACACATCAGATGCCATTTTAGGAAAAGTTCACCTGTTGTCAGTCAAAAACCTTGACGACTACTTACCTCTCTCTGAACTCCTTATCAGTAAAACATGTGTTCTGTTGGAAGTGCCAGAGAAAACAGAGTTGAACAGGCACTTGGAAAGACTGAGCATTCATAGTCGGAGCCAGGAAAAGACTTGAGGAAATCTCTTTCTCGGCTCCGAATGATACTACATGTCGTGTAATGAGGTCATTATAATTCAGAAACCTAAATAATGATGGTCGTTCCAAAATAAAATGCTAAATAAAATCTGGGGGAAAAAAAACCAGTCAGGCTATAAATAAGTGGTAAAGGGGAAAAGCACAGAAACATGATGGTAGATAACTGCAGCGCAGGTTGATGTTTAACCAGGAAACTGGACTATTGACTGTGATAGACGTTTAATGGCAGTTACGTCGAATGGTTTATGACAAACTGCTGCACCTCTTTTTTTGACACGTGCTCTTATTGCAATGACCGCAATCAACCAACAACTTGTGACTGCAGCACCAAGCACAGACCTTATTCTCTTTATGCATATTTTTATCAGGACTATGTTAAACTTCCATTGTACAGACGAAACATACTGAAAAAGAACTCTCTGTGACATTATTTGACGTTCATAGTAAATAAATTGATCTTGAAGTATTTTGGGTGGTTTGTGGGGAGGCTTGTGCGGAACTAATTGGTTATTCGCATCCCTTGAAGCTAATTATCCTGCCATTGATTCAGTCGGAACTTCATTTGCTGTTTGAAGAAGTGAACAGGACATCAGGGTTGGGAGGTTGAGCTACACCCACAAAGACAATATGGGACAACTCCAAGAGATTGCATTATTTCTTGCAATACAAAACCTGGAGGGAAAACGCAGTTCAGGACATTCAGAGAGATTACCTGATCTCATGAAAAGTATTGAAAACTAACAACTGATTGATTACCGTTGCGGCCTGTAAACAACGCCATATAGACAACTGCCTTTTTACCGCAAAAAAAAAAAAAAAGGCATGCAAGTGCTCAGCCCATTCGAAGTAACCAAAACAGCAGCACCTACCAATGCACATGTTTATGTAGTCTTCCTGATATGTAAGTTAAAGAATAAAGTCTTATCGCGTGTGTGAAACACTTCCCCGTGACGTAAAGAACTCAACCTGAATAAACATCTCCATTCACATAAATGACAGCCAAAGCCGTTTATATTTAAATTTTAATTTTATATATTCAATTGTTTGAGGGTTTTTTTTTTACATTCAGTAATGCGCATATTATGAGTCATCAGTTTTGAAAAAAAAAAAAGTATCCAAATATTACAAAAACATACATTTCAGAGCCGTACCATCATCATTAGATAACCGACCGTGCCCAGTCCACAATATTTTTGTGCAGCTCAGAGGTCTATTCCAACTTTTTCCTGTGAAGTCCTGATTTTCCTTGACATGCAGCACTCTAGAAAACATCTCAGGAGACAGGGAGGAGCTCAGATAAACACACTTTTCCACGACATAATCTCCAGTTTTATATCTTTCAAAAGGCCGACTGACAATCACACAACAACAACAAAAAAAAAATCCATTCTTTCCCTCCCACATTCTACTGGGAAACGATGAGGTAAGGGGGAGTGGAATAACTTGGCCATAACTTGGGGCTTCTAAAAGACCGAGCTTGCCTAGTTTTCACTATTTGCCTCTGCGTGCGCTCGGAATTTGGAATCCCCTCTTCCTCACACTTTAGTTGAAAAGTCCAATCACATTCCACACATTTTTGGCTCTTGTTTGCTTTCCACCTCGGGTGATCACAATACGAGAAGCCCTCGCTTGTCTTTGATCAGCACGTCACACTTGAGTAAGCTAGACATACGATCAATGAGCAAGACAAAAAAAAAAAAAACCTGTTTTTATTTATGCTTTTATTTATTTCCCACCTGACTTCAAAGACGCATACAGTGGAATTCTAAAGTAACCAAACTTTGGCATGCGGATGTAATCATGCGTGGTAACTCCAGAGAACAACAAAAAAGGCCTCAAACGGCTCGCGCAGGGAAAGCGTATCTCAGACCTCAGCTCAGTAAGCATCTAAGAGTTTACTTCCACCAGTGTGTTTTTATTTTTCAGACTGCAGACCCAACTCATTACTCAGTTCTTCAATGGAATAATCGATAGGACAATCGATTCTAAAAAGTTTAGATCGTGACAGCCATGATAGACACCTGCGTCTGCTCATGTAACCTGACCTGAAGTGTCGATCCAGCCTCACAGAAGGTTGCACTGAAATGTTTCACGGCCGCAGGTATGCAAACACAATATTTCCGACAAAAAAAAGTGGACATGCGGTTTTTCAGACTTGCCAGGTCCCTGGTGACTGCACAGCTGAGGTCAGGGTCCTGACATGATATGCAAACCTGACCCTTGTTACAAGTTCAAGGTCCACAGAGGCTAATTAGGTGTTGCTGGCACTGGCCTGTCTGACTATTACACGAGCTCCCTGGAATAAAGTAACACTGAAGCGTTTAATTAAACATTGATAACCTGTTTGTTTGCTCTCAGTCAAAAGGGATTCCAGTCCGGATTCACCAGCCCTTCTGCCAATAATGTTATGCAACGCTTTATATGACGCACTAACCCTTAATTCTTAAAGGACTAAACAAGTGAAAGAACCAGATATGTAAGGTAAGTAGAGCACATTGTCGATGTGGTGAATCTCTTCATGACCGCACGCGAGACTGTGATTCATGTAACTTCAAGTGTGAAAGGCACCGCAGCTATGTTGTCACATCAGCTCTGCAGTATGACGTTGTCTGCCTATGAATGCAGAAATATGACATGCAAACATAGTGAGCTCGGCAGCAATGGTGGACAAAGTCCATGTGACAAATATTCCCCTTCAGAGGACGATTTGTTTGTTTTTTTTTTGTTTTTTTTTAAACAAAGATTTTTTTCAAATTAATTTTTGAAGGTCAAAACACGACAAAATAATTAATTAATTCCAGTTCATCGGGTGGTGGCGTAAAAATGACGTCACGTCAACACAACTGCTGGTGCACCACAAAATTGCTTGTCGGTTCTTCAAGCGGCAACTTTTTAAGGCTGACTCTGCAGCACCAATTTGTTTGTGCATGAACACGAAAAAGGAGACCACGAGTTGATTGCTGAACATTACAAGGGTGGTGAATTGAAAAAGAGGAGCGAGATGAAATTCATCCATCTATTTGTGCTGGATTACTGATAGGCTACAAAAATATTTTAATGACTTGGCTTGAACCAGTGTTGCTCTAGACTTACACTTATTTCACTTACTTGAATTACCAAAAATAATGCTTCAGACAATTTGGATGCAGTCTCTTCTTCTATCAGATTGGGAGTCAGTATTGGCAGACAAGCGACTCGGACTCAGGGGCAAAACCATTTCATGAGGAAACCCCTACAATTTATTGTGTTGAAAGCAATTGTTCCTTTCCGACAAGAATTTTAAACGTCACGCCAGATTCCGGCACCAGGCAACTCATTATCTAATTGTGCGATGCCATACTGCGGTGTGAAAGCAGTCAGTGACAGGAGCAGAAAAAGATGAGATTGAATTTTGGTGCTAATGGGGAGGGCGGGGGTGGTACATCCACGCCGTCCAATTTCCATGCTACTTTCAACCAGATGGACACAGGGAGGGGTCAGGGATCAAAGAGGTAGACTCAGCTGTGTGAACGTGACAGCGGGGTGTTAACCGGGGCCAAACAGAAAGCCACGCCGGCGAGAAAAATGAGAAGGACAGCGCTTTCTGATTTTGGCGTCCTTGATGAGGCGAAAGTGGTCTGTTTAGTCAGCATCTCTCAAAGCAAGGACACACGCAGTGTCATCACTGGCACCAAATCAGGCACAGTATCTGGCAGCCACGTCAACTAAAAATACGACGAACCTGAGAGGTCGCTGCTCATTTTCTCTGTTTTGAAAGCACCCCGTGCGGAGCGAGACTCAAAACCTGATGGTCCCTGGGAAGCTCAGGCCTGTGTGTCAGGAAGGACAGGATGGTGGCTTGGCTGGAGACTGGCAATGGCGTTCTACTGTTCTGTCATTAAAGGTCCATGGCACGACTTCACACTGTGCTCCTGCGGAAGCCCCGGTGCTCACAGACCACGATTATTTTATCCAACACTGTCGTGTATGATCTACAGATTCCATCCTACCTATGCAAATTTATTTTATATGTCATTGCGTCGCAAGAATAGCAAAACATACTTTGCGATTGGATGGTCGATGGCGCGGAGGCGGAACTTCCACCTCCCAGATAAAGTCTTTCCGCTCATAAGACACGTGACAAGGCTGAAAATGGATTATAGCTTTTGAGCTCTCATACAATACACGCAATGGGAGCACAGAATGACGCCGGATTGAACGAGGTTGTGTTTGCTCACTTTGCTGTAATGTCTTATTTCGCAGATCCAATCATTCATGTCATTGATAAGATTGCGCAAATAATGACATTATAGTCGATGGCCAATTTGGCATAAAATGCAAAATACCAGCTGCTTTCACTCCACTAAATCATATCGGTGTAAAGTCTACCTCAAAAGATTTTAATTGTACAGTAATTACCTTTACATGCCACAAGGTGGCAGGCACAGGACTATTTTGATCTAAACAAAGGCCCTCAACTTACTTCAACGTAAATCAGAGGCACCAAGATGCCACCAGATGGCCCTATTGTTTTGGTCTACGCACAAAAAAACAGCAAATAGGTGAGTTTTTCCGGTGAATACCGGAGTATAGTTTTCAAAATAAAGCAGCAATTTTTGTGAATGATGAACCGTGAATTTTGACACCACACTCACACTGAAAAAGGAATTCAGAACATTCAGACATTCTCCTCTCCCTTTAAATAGTTTTACTAGATATAAACATTCCATTTCCCCCCCCCCCCATTCAACAAAATGTCACCAAATGTCCAGATTCGTGCGCAAACATCAAGTCTTATTTTGAACCATTACGACAGGCATTATGGAATTTGCGGTAGCATAAGAGCCTACTCACCATTGTTTACCCTCAGTAACAGCTCATTGGAACATAGAATCACAGTCGGTCCAGAGTGAAACCCTTCAGTCAGAGCTGAAATTATATACACTTCAGAAATAATAGCAGTGTCAGTTGAAAAAAAAAAGTGCCCTGCTCAAAATAGTTATCATAGTTTTGTTTTTGTTTTGTTTTTCATACAAACCAATGCACTGAGAACTCTGCATAGCCTATTCCCATTCAAAACATATTTGATGTGCAGTATTCCCCAGTGCATTTGCAAGTATGGAACTTGAACTTTTGTTTTAAACACACTGTGTTTACTCAGAACACAATTGTACCCTAACTACTATGTGCTTTATGTTTTTAAATTCCACTCCTGAAAAAAAAAAAAATCGAAATTGCCATAAAAATGTCATGGAAATCTCAGAATGTTCAGAGTCGAAACAGAATTCCCTGATGCCGCATGTTTAATCACATCCACAACAACTGTTGCGAGTTCTTTTCTGGCTCATGACCAAGAGCAATTCAATTAATGGAAGACAACACAAAGTGAAACAAAGAGTAGAAATATCTATCAATCTGAAAGGGTACCAACATTCGTCATCCGCTCATGTGCGGTACAAAAAGCAAAAACATCACAGCGCGGTCCAAGAATTTGAAGTTCTCCTCTGTTCAGAGACACACCCTTGAAATATGCACGAGTCTCCAGTAACATTCACCACTGTTACAGACACAATGGCATCTGCCAACTGGACTTCAAGGCAGCAAAAGGCGAACACTCACTCCCGGGCTCGACATTCTTTCCCTCTTGGATCCTTTTTACGTTATCCTGCAAACCAGCAACAGTGAAAATCAAACATCTTAAATGCTTGATTTGGCTCATCAATAGGCTGAAATTCCCCAAGGGGAGCCCGGTGAAAGTTTATACTTCTTGACTTATGAGAGGAAAGTGGTCCCAAAGAGGGAACTGTGCTGTACCGCTTCGACCTCCATCGAGTGGTCTGAGCATTAAAAGCTACAAAGACATCCAGTTATGGCCCATGACCTTCACATTCCGGAAAGCGTTGCCAACTCTCAATGTGAGTGTAAAATGGAGTGACTCACGAGTCAACACATGCAGAGTTAATACTTTGTTGGACATTTTGGTGGTTGGATATGTCGTGTTTGATTTTCTTGTTTGGTGTGTCAGTTTTTTGTTTTTTTTTCTGGCGACCTGGGGATGACAATTAAACAGCAGTACATCGTCGCTCATTTGCACGAGATGAACAGTCAATCGTAAATGGAATTAGTTAATTTGTTATAATGCTCGATCCGTTGGGTTATTTTGTCACGTCACAGCCACACTGTTAGGACACATAAGAACTGTTTCAAATATTGGGGAAGAAATGCATCATATGTCTTCCTTTTGATAAACTCAACAAGGTCAAACCTTCACTTCCATTGGGATTGGGTCATCTTTACCGGAACCAAAACATATGACAATTTTTTTTCTGACCAGATCTCTCAAAAAGTTCACACTTTCTCATTGTTCTTTTACGAAGTCGCACATCTTCCCATCGTTAACACAAGCTACAGCTGTTAAAACTCTGTAAATATTTGCCACATGGGAGCAGCAAAGAAACTAACCGATCAGTCGTGACTGGTGTTTGCCGACTTTCCTGGGTAGGGAGGGAGAAAAAATGGCATTTAAAAAAAAAACAGCTTGTGATCGGAGGGTGCGGTGAACGAACATAGAAGGGAAGAAACCATTTGAGGAATGAGCGAAGGAGAGACGATGAATTTCTCAGCAGACAAGACAAACCCTCCTCCTTCATCCCAGCAGGAGATAATGGGGTTCATCTGTCTTCTTGCCCTCCTTTCCACCCCATCTCTGGACCACTCGTCCACATCACCTGTTTAGTATCAAACAGCCCCGCTCCTCTCCACTGTGGTGCGTAGTATTTGGGATGGGAGGGTTTTGGGAAAACCAACAACAAAAGGATTTGGTCATTTTGGTGTCAGCCAATCAAAACTAAAACTGGATTTATGAGCTGTACCTCATGGGCTGCGCCTCTAAAAACAAGAGGATATTTACTGTTCTTCAAGGAGGGATATGGTGCTTTTTTTCCCATAATATATATATATATTTTTTTTTAATTCAAAACAAAATCTGTTTGACTAACATGTTCTCATTAAAATATAAGTATCGTGCTCTTTGCGCATCTGATTTCTGGTCTTGCTGAATTGAGCATTCTTTTGTGCTGAAACATAATAAAATATTTGCAAACATATGCTTTTACTTTTGGAAAACACAGACTGCACCAGTCACTGCGCATCACCATTCAAGTGGCTTCCGCTCGCAGGAGCAGAACAGTGTGGGGAAAAATAGTGACAACCTCTGTAGCTTGTGGAGACCAGTACTTCATACACTACACTGTGTGTATGTGGTACATTAAGAATCGTCACCGAACACAATGCCAGCACGTCAACAAATTCACTGAGCAGTCAAGTACTATTTGTGCCAAGGAGGAGAAGCTAACATTAGCTCATGCTAATTTGCGCATCCAACAAAACTCAATGCAGCTCTGCTTACCTTTTGGCTTTGGAATGATTACAGAGGCGGCGCCTGCATGATTGCGCCTCTGCATGATGGTTATTCAGACAATGTACTCACTGGAAAGCGGTTCAAAATCTTCACTCACCCTATTTGATCAAGTAATGAGTGGAGAAATCTTGTGCGAGGGTAATTATGTAAATGTAAAAAAAAAAAATGTACCCCCCCACTATTACACAGAGAGGTACAAACAATAATGCGAGCTTTATTGCAATTACGGTAGTACAGTAAGTACCTTCTAAATGTATACCGAGTGCCAAATTTATACTGTCTACTGTATTTACCGCACACCTTTCGTGTAACCTTGGGCGAGGAGGATAAATCATATGGCTATTGTAAATAAGATATCCTTTATTTGTCCCACACTGTTATTGTTAAATAGTTGAACAGCAAAGACCCCAAGACTGCCTGGTGGCTAAGTAGCCACTAGTTACTTCAAAAGGGGACAGACTGGCAAGCAAACCTCCATCCTCAAATTTGTGAAAGGCCTTTTTCCCCTCAGGTACTGTATGTATAAATTTTTTGGTTGTGTTGTCTTTTATAATTTAGCAAAACATAACAGCTAGCCTATCTTGCTCGCTAAGTCTAGCTCTACCACGTAAACTACTGTATGCCTGAATTTCAAAGAGATTTATTTATTTATTTATTTATTTTTTACATCAACTTACCAGTTATGTTTAAATTGCAGGAGACATTATGTCTTCCTTGGGAGCAATTTATCTCCCGTAACATCTTTTCAATAGACACTTCATACTTTCATACCACGGTGGTCGAAAAGAAGGCTAAAATTATCATGCAAGCCATTTACACAGTTTTTAAAATGCATCTGTCTGAGTCACATGACACACAGAAGAAGGGTTCCTTTACCAGTGTTGCTGTTGGAGCTATTGTATGTCCGGAAGTATTTGTGCCATCATGGTGAAACAGTCTATGTAGGCCATTAAAAAGTTCAATATTTTCCATAGGTCGCTTTGATAACAATCAGGACAGACACGAGAGGTCAGCTTGTGGGATGCAGCCTGAAAAAACTAAAACAAGAGAGGAAAATGACATTGAGTGCCTGCCGCTGTATTTCATAACAGATTGTTTATTTCACACATCGGCAGGTCTTGACTGCTGACGCTGAAATATTATCGAGCTAAGCTGCCGAATCACTTCAGCTCCGCCGCTGCGGCTGCTGCTTCCGCCAGTAGACTGCTTAGCAAAACATACGAGACACATTCATTCTGGCACATGGATAATACAGCGTTCCTGTGCTTTTCTAAAAGGTTAGCCACACAAACTCAGATATACTAAAACAGATGCAACGGTACACGTCCAATGTCCCCTGTGAGAAGAGCTCATTGACAAGGGCGGGAAAAATCAACGACCTGCTTTCCGACACAGCGCTCTGTCTATTCCATGAGACAGTGAAGCGCGGAGGCCGTGGAGGTGGGGAGCGGCGGGGCACAGAACCGCAGCGGGAGGAGAATGGGCAGAAAGCAGAGGGAAGTGCTGCTATCTGGATGTGTCATGCGGAGAGCAGGAAGAGAAAACTGGACACATAGCTTTGCTCCACTCATTGGTTCCAATAGCGGCCTTGTGGCAGCTCTTGTGTTTGGTGTTGGTTTGTTTTGTTGCTTTACATTTCATCAACGGTTCACTTGTTTTGAAGAATGTCATTGTTACTTTAAAACTGACTTTTTTAAGTTTAAGGGGACATATTGTGAAAAATTGTACTTGATATTGTTTGTATACTAATATTAAAACTGACTTTTTTAGGTTTAAGGGGACATATTGTGAAAAATTGTACTTGATATTGTTTGTATACTAATGTCACGTGTGAAATTAAAACACATGATGAATCTTTTTATCTGTTTATTTCTTAAAATGTGGTATGTGACTTCTCGTAAGGTAAGCAGACCTGCATTGAGTTTGTCCAACTCACTGATTATCATTAACGAACAGATAAGCAGCACTTATACTTGTTGATTGCTTGAGGAAGTTGTCCAAGCAGTGTAATGTTTATTAATAATGCAACAGTGGTTGCTTTATCCTCTGTGGTTCTTGTGGAGATTTTATTTTATTTTAATTTTTTAATGTCCAACAAGAAGGCTAACTATATTTGGGGTGGGGGGGTGTTTGTTTTAACAAATCAAATTGACACTTTCAAGGTTTTACTGCATTTTGGAATGAACTTGTCGTTAACTTTTACACCTGTGTGACAGTTGTGAGTGAAAATATAAAATCTGTGAGGGACATGTGCCACATGTGTCAAATAGTTAAGCACGTTAAATTCATATGACAGAGGTTATTGTTTTGAAATCTGAACAAATCAAATGTCAGGTGGCCTAGTTGAACTTTAAGGCTCTTGCGTGTCTATGTAGAGTACTTTGAAAATAACAGGCAAAGGAAAATCTGCCTTGAGTATTTTTGCTGCCAAAACAACGTTTCAGAAAGTACTCTATTCACAAGGCACAAGAAGACGCGCCCAGTTACCATCATGCTTAGTGTATTTCTTTTGATTGCTTTACTCATTTATGGCTGGTTAGCATGGTGGTTGAATGGCTCAGCGCTTTTGCATTACAGTTCTGATGTTTGAATCTCAGCTTTGTCCTCGCAGTACTACTATGGCTTCCTCCCACTTCCCCAAAATATATTGGGGGGTTTTCATATGGGGAGTTTGAATAGTATCAGGTCACTCTGGTAAACTAGTGGTTAGCATGTCTGCCTCACAGTTCTGGGTTTCAAATCTTGGCTCCGGATAGACTATGTCACTTTTGCCACTGGAGCAAGGACAAAAAATGAGCGACACCTTGTAGTCAGTGTGAGAGTGGTGGTATAAGTATAAGAATCTACTGTTTGATTAACTTTAATGGACAATGACATAATACTAACAAAGCCTTTGTGACAATAAAGGCTGTGTCAAACGTTCTTTGTTGTCTTGAAGTTAGCTGCATTCTGTTCAACTAAGATCCAAATGTACAGACATGCCCATTGTGTGTCCCCCAAAACCAGCACAGAGCAGCATCATACATGGGTGTGTCCACGCAGACATTCCACTAATGTACGCCGACAAAAACTTTACATCAACAAGCACACACGAGGGCTGCAACAGTGACTTTGTTCATCTACAACGAAGTGGTTTCGTGCATCAAGTATTGTACAATATGTGTCATATTTTTGTTTGGTCATGTGTCTTTGGCTTTTGGTGTGATTAAGCTTTTTATGATGTACATTACATGTGCTCTGGCTCGATAAAGTTTGAGAAAGAAACACTATCAAGTGTGTCAAAATGGCAAGAAACATACATCAGCTTTGGGAACTGTCAAATTATTAATTAAACCAATGATTCCCAACCAGTATGCCTCAGGAAAGAGAAAATAGGTCCGAAAGCAATGACATATTTCCTACAAATGCACCCCATCTCTCTGCCATTGACGTAGAGTGACAAGCAGAACAATTAAATGCCCTATTGCGCTTCCATTACACTTGTGTACAGTATCATCATCCATCCATCCATGATCGGAGGCGATGATCCTCAAAGTCTTTATTTTAAGTCAATTCGTTGCTGTATACTTGGTGTCAGATGTGTTGCTACAGTGCTTTTTAGAAAGTAAAAAATGTTGAGAAACAACCTCAAATAGTGTCTTGATCAGGTGTGGGGAAATTAATCCAGTATCTTTATTTAACACAAAGAATGTACAATATATTTGTTCGTCAGTACAGTATATGCCAGCGACGTATAGCGACACGCAGAACAATTAAATGCTCTTCCGCGAGATGCAGCAGGTACATAATTTGTGCATCTACATTTTGTGACGTTTTTCTATTGTAAAATGTTTGCCTTACAGCTTGCCAACATGACCAGAAAAGCGTCCCATCTTTGCGAATTGACAGAGGGCAGAAAAACAAAACGTTCTGACAGTGTTCGAGGTACCTTCAGACAGCTCCAACTCCAACTCGGCCAACTTGGCCCGGACCTCCACCGGCAGGGTCATAGCGACAGCCGGCGTGGGCTCCAGCGTCACGGTCAGCAGCCCGGCAGAGGTTCTCTCGGCCATCCCGGTTCAAAAAGCACAGATCTATCCAAGGGATTGCTTTTTTTTTTTCAAGCGAAACAAACAGAGCCACGATCCTCCGGGAAAATACCGTTTCGGTCACCGGTGTGGTGAAAAAACAGGGTGCGTCTCGAAGTAACAGCGGACAGATGTGCAGGAAATCTCCGGCGGCGTCATGACATGGCACGGCTAGCCGTGACGCTAGCACACGCGTGGCTGTTACGTGTTGCCACTGAGCGCTTTAAAGGTAATAGTGCGGTGGTGAGGAAACTGTTGTCTTTCCCCTGCGGCGACATGGGCTGCGTCCTGCAGTGACTGCTGCCTCACTTCAACTGGGGCGAGAACTCATTCAACTCAACGGTCGGCTCGCCTACCGCGCAGACTACGGTGGGTCGTAGCAACAGCGGGCACCTGCTTCTACCTGGTGGGACGTCACTGCCCCCTGCAAGGCCAATTTAGGAACTGCAGACACAGTCTGTCTTGGAACCGAATACTGAACAGCGAAGGGGTTCACAGAAATACCGTCTAAAAGAGTGATGGGCAACTGGCGGCCCGCGGGTACACACTTGGCCCCTTGCTTAATTAAACACACACCCACACGCACGCACGCCTACGTATTTATTTATTTATTATTATTTATTCATTAATTAATAAGAATGTAGGTGCACACCACATGCAGTTGCTCATCCCCATAATTAACCAATGTTGTTTTGTTAGGTTTAGCAGTCTTGATTTAAGTTTTATTTTGATTGCCAGAAAGTAATTAGAATACACTGGGGTGCAGGCAGCCTCGAGGTAGCATAGTTGCTCGGATTTGTGCTCTAACTGGGAGGGAATTGATTCTCAATACCCAAACTCAGAAAGCATATTGTCCTAATTTTGAATGGCAATGAGCTCGTGCACACCTGACTGCAATTATGAAGAGCAGCTTCTGATTGGTGCAGGGGGCTGTCCTTAAAAAGGGGCCAGTGTGGTAACAACACCAGCAACAGCAGGACCAAAGAAAGAGCTGAAGTTGTGTACGCACGCAAGCAAGCAAGCAAGCAGGACCCAGGGAAAGACCACATACACCAATGGCTTGTGACTTGTGTCTGAGGTAGCTTTCTTTATTTTTTGGCTCCATTACTGGCTTTGTGCTGTGCTGTTTGTCAATGTCATTTTCTCTCTTTCCTCAGGGTGCTTGTACTCTTGCTGCTAGCTTTTTGCCACCTTGAAAAGGGTAAGCATCTGTTAATATGTGCACCTGTTGAACTATAGTAACATTTTATTTTTGCTTTAAGGAGGTAGTACTCTGCATGGAGGTTTTGCTTCCCCTCGAAGCCAGCCAAATGGTTGGTATGCACAGCCATACAGTCAACTTGAGTCCGATATGTTCTATTGGGCTCAACCCCTACGCCAGCAACACGGCGCAAGTATGGCCGAGGATGATGCGAATCTTGGTTCTGGTGAACAGTCGGTCCCACCAATTTGCCCCATCTGTCCTCGTTGCCCCGAGCCACTCCCTTGCCCGTTACCTGGCCCTTGTCCTACTCCTTACTGTAAACTTGGCTATCATTCTTGCCCTTGCTCGCCATCTTGCTGTAAGACCAGTCGCAGGTGTCGCACCTGGTATCATTGGTAGGCTCCTCCATGTCTGAGCAGGTAAGATGAACTGTCGTAAACTTAAATATGCTGAAACGTCTTCAATCGGTTGCCTTTTCTTGTTTGCAGGTTATCGTCCAGTGATGGTGTGTGTGCTTCTTTTTGCAGTAACTATTAAATCTGTGAAATGGAATTGGTGTCTTGTCTTCCCTTGATCACTGGATAACTGTTACTGCAGCCTTCTAAATTGACGCACTGGTCCTGTGTGTCTGTCCTAGATTGCAATGTGAAACTCAGACCTTGAGGATTATTCTACTTTAGAGTACCGGTACTGTCATTTGCAAGCATTGAATTTGCACAAGCAGCAGAAAATTTTGAATAAATGGGGGCTTTGAATGCTGCACTTTTTTTCCTGGTGCAATTCATTTTGTAGCGTTTAGTGTCCTTGTCTCTGGGTCATTCAGTTTTAGTGAAAGTCTTACCTGGGTATTGCTCCTTGTAATTTTATTGCTATCATGCATAGTTTTTGGCTCTGATATGCTGATACATTACAATCTAAATGCCAAAATGGTTTTGATTTGTCACACTCTTGTACACAGCCATGGCAGCAACTGTTCAATTTTTTTTAAAGCGTTCTTGCCATCAAAGCAGTTTTAAGTCTCGATGCATAACCCAAGTTCCATGGATGGACCGGACGGCACTAGTAGCATTATTTTCTCTAGTCATGTCTTGACCTAGTACTCTATTAAACCCTGATAAAATTTGTGCCGCACATTACAACTCACAACAGATGTTATGAACCCTGCTTGGAGGACCACAATGCTCACTTGTTGTCTCACTAGGAATATAGTTCTGCTTCAGTACTTGTGGAACTTGGGAGGCGTTGTATCCTGAGCTAAATTTCCAACTGCAGTACAAACTAATGCCATACATGGACCTTGGGCTGGATTCAAGAATTGAATGCTCAAATGGATTTCTACAGTGATACCATCTTCATTTTTAAGGAATGTCTTTCAATTAAACAGCTTAACAATTCATTTAATGTTCACCCAACAAGATTCACAGACTACTCCACAAGTTGGGGATTTTTGGCTTTGAACCACAACATTTATTGGTCGATTCAAAGATCAAACACCTGTTGTGAATTTTATCATGAAGCTTCCCGTTAGAGAACAGCAACTTGTGCAAAACGTACCGACACATTTAACAGTTGGACATGTGCATACAAAAGCTTAGAAGTCACACCGAGTTCACCTTTAAAGGTTCGAATGTATTTTAGGCTCATCCTGAAATGTCACCTCAAAGCCAAACATTCCTAACTTTTTGTGAGTGTATATCCCGTGAAAAGAGCACAATCCCAATGACTACGTACGGTTTGAAAATATATAAACAGACCCTGAAAACTAATGTACCCTTCTGTATTCTAGCCAAGTAGCATTACACACTGCACTAGCAATACTTTGAGATCTCGCAATACTTTGCGAGGGAATGCAAAGTTGTGTTTTTTCCCCCCTTCCATGTCCCTTTTGGGGCTCCGTAGTCTCAAGACAGCTGGATGTTGAAAATGGTGATGGGAATTTAGGTGACAGGGTCACTGGATTAAAAGGAACGTTTTCGGTAAGGCATTAATCCAAAATGCTGTACAATATTGAGCTAGTCACCCGATTTGATCTTTGTCTAAAGCGTTTAAGGTACTGCCATTTGTGATCTTATAAAGTACAACTGTTCTCAAACCCATTTAAGAGGGGGAAAGCTTTGATGGAGGACCAAAAAAAAAAAAAAAGTCAGCTGTTAGTACCCTGCTCAAGAAATGGAACAAAGTCCAATTCAATTTTATATTATTTATTGACTGCTGCAATGAATGTAAACTTCAGAAGGACAAATACCTGGATGCAAGAGAAGGGGGGTGGGGGGACATTACGGTATGCTTTTCAATAAAACTGAAAAACATTGACCTTACCTATACGGACATGGAGCAGCCTACCAGGGATGCCAGCTGAGACACCTGCGACTACGCTTGCAGCACTTTATACTGCAAGGGCAAGGGAGATGATTGGGCACGCAGTCAGACTGAGGGCAATGTTCAGGTAATGATGGGCAAGGGGAAATTTCAGGGCAATCAGGACAGAGAGGGCAAATCGCTTCCACTGGTTCAATGGACCATCCACCAGACCTCGGAACTACAGCTGCCTGGGACAAACTTGCACTGTGCTGCTGCCATCGGTGGTGGTCGTAAGGTTGAACCACATGACCCATAGGCGCCAAAGCCAAATACCGCATGCCGGCTTCATTCTGCAGGAATCCAGCTGCATTGGACTGAGGTTGACTATATTGTGGATCCCAACTAGCTGGCAGACTTCTTGGAGAACTCCCAGCTGAACCAAAAGGAGGAGCAAGATCACCTTGTCCAGAACCATGTCCTAACAAGACGAAACATAGTATGACGACAATAGTTTTGCAAGCGAGCAGATTCACAGGGACTTACCCTTTGCATGGGGTCCAAAGGCTAACAGCCAGAGCACAAGCAACCTAAAGAGAAAAGATGACAGAACTAAACACCAGTATAAACAGGAGAAAGAAAATAAATAAATAAATTACCTAACACACAAGTTGCAAGCCATTAGTGAAGTTGGTCACTCGGTGCTTCGGCTTTGCAACTTTGCAGCTTGTTCTTGTGTCCTGCTGTTGTTGTTGCTGTCAACCCATTGGCCCTTTTTAAGGACGGTCACCTGCACCAATCGGTATGTTGCTCTCGATCATCACAATCAGGTGTGTTGGAATTGATTGATTCCAAATGCACTTTATGAGCTTAGCTATTAAGAATAAATGGCCTCACAGTCAAAACACATCTCTCAATTTGAGCAAAGAGATGATAGAGGGCATCGCAAAAAAAAAAAAAAGATGTGTATGATTAATAAAATGCAGTGAGACCGCCGAAAGTGAACCACGATATGGTGAGGGTTGAATTCGTGGGAAACAGATTTATTATCAAAAAAATCATTCTATTGTATTACAAATTTGATAATTTTATTGTTATGATATTTTTTTCAATTGATTTATCATGGGTGCTATTTAACAAACAGCGACAACATTACGGTAGTTATTTTGTCTGGCTGTTTCTGTACAATTTACATTTCAAATTGATGAATTTCTCTAAATTGTCCCTAGGTGTGAGTGTGGGCGTGAATGGTTGTTCGTCTCTGTGTGCCCTGCGATTGGCTGGCAACCGGTTCAGGGTGTCCCCCGCCTACTGCCCGAAGACAGCTGGGATAGGCTCCAGCACCCCCCGCGACCCTTGTGAGGATGAAGCGGTTCGGTAGATGAATGAATGAATTGATGAATTTGCTGGATTATGCAGACATACTCTTTGAATGCACTGTTACAGGACATTGTGTAGCAAAGAATAGTACTTTGCAGACTTGGGTGTTTTTTGAAAGCAAGTCACAATTTAGGCACTAAGATTGATGGGGAGAAATAAATGTAAAGGAAAGGCATATGTTGCACATGAATATTGGTCGAAACAAGCTCATGTTACAATTTTGACGTATCATGAACACACACACACACACACACACACACACACACACACACACACACACAAACACACACACAAAAATAAATAACAACCCACTCTATAAACTAATTAAAACTATGTGGAAAAAAAAACAATCGTCAAAAAAAAAAAAAAGATAAAT
>CAAKHF010007393.1:0-11488 GCA_901007745.1 Hippocampus kuda
TGAGTGTTTGTGTGCGAGTGTATGTGTATGTGTGTGCGTGTGTGTGTGTGTGTGTGTGTGTGTGTGTGTGTGTGTGTGTGTGTGTGTGTGTGTGTGTGTGTGTGGTCTATATCTGTTGGAGAAATGTGTTTAGTCGATTGGTTATGGAGGAGTATTTTCCAGAGGTGGGGAATTTTAAAAATGGAGTTGGTCCATCATTTGTCATTCGTCAGTGTCCTGGGCCAGTGTTGTTTTTGCCAGCCATTTTAGATTTTGAGTCTTTTGGGCAAAAGTGCTCATTAGTTTTAGTCACATTTTAGTAATTCCTATTCGTGATAGTATTAGTTTACTTTTAGTGGACGAAAACTCAAAGAGGTTTTCGTCAAAATTTTAGTCGACAAATACTCAAAAAGGTCTTAGTACAGTTTTAGTCTTCCACCGAATAACAAAGATTTTCTGATCTACTAAGGATGATGCTTTACACACAGATAAAGTTTTAACAGTGGAATCAATATTTCATCCATCCATCCATTTTCCGATCCACTTAATCCTCACAAGGGTCGCGGGGGTGCTGGAGCCTATACCAGCCGTCTTCGGGCCGTCTTTGCCAGCCAATCGCAGGGCACACAGAGACGAACAACCTTCCGCGCGCACACTCACACCTAGGGACAATTTAGAGTGGACAATCAGCCTGCCATGCATGCTTTTGGAATGTGGGAGGAAACTGGAGTACCTGCAGAAAACCCATGCCGGCCCGGGGAGAACATGCAAACTCCACACGGGAAGGCCGGAGCCGGGATTAAACCCATGACCTCTGTACTGTGAGGTCGACGCTCTCACCTCTAGCCCACCGGAATCAATGTTCAATACTCCAAAATAAGCCAAGAACCAAAACTTTTTCTTTGGCAATTACGGCTTTATTTGTGTGAACCAACCAGCTTAAGTGTAATGAACATACGCATTTTATTACTTTCAGGACCTGGAATTGCCTCCTCCATTTCAATATGTTCAAAGTGTTTGGACGATGAAAAACTTAAGTTAAAAAAAAAAAATCAATTAAATTGATTTTTGAAATTATTTTTAATTTTGAAGGTGTTTCAAGAGCACAACATTTCACATGTAAACTGGGATTCTCTATGTGTGATGTTTGTTTGCAAGAGAAAACCATGGTTGAATGGAATATGTATTTCATCTTGTATTGGTCATGGACTACATACTGTGCATCATACTGTACTGTATGTTGCACATCGAGCACATTTGACAATAAAGTTGACTTGAGCTTGAACTTGAACTTGAATTATTTATTTTGCGGTATTGCATTTTTTGGCAAAATGACGTGGAGAATGTAGCTTTATAAAGATTGAAGGGGGCCACACATTTGAAAGGGAATCCAGCATATAAAGTGTGCCAACAACAATCACATGCTGACCCCTCATGGGAGGAGTAGAATGTGTTTTTGTTTGTTTTGTTTAACGATGGTACTGGAACGAAACCTCTTTGCTAAAACTGGGTCATTTCCCTTTTTTTCATAGTATCAAATACTATTGGTTATTCCCCTTGTTACATTTTTACAAACTATTCTCCATTCTAAAGTAAAGAAAATGGCTTGCTCTCTTTGACGATGCAATTTTAATGGCTCAACAAACATTCCATGTTTTAATTAATTGGGGGGAGTTGCTGAAAAGCGAGGATTTTAGAGATACATGGTTTCTGCTTGCCCAACCCCAGCCATAAAATGTAACGTATGTAAATAATGTACATATATAGGATCTGTGATTGTATTAAAAGTCTGCAATCCCAAACTGAAGGGATGCTAGCAGTTATGGAGTATTCTACCGAAGACTCTTGTCTAACATTCCTGAATTCTCAAACAAACAAGACAAGAGTGGTCGCAAGCTTTCCCAAGAGTTCAGCACACTACAAGTCATCCTTCATGCTAGGCCAGTCTGGCTTTGAGCATGTGGAAGCAGGTGTGTTGGCAGGACTGTGGAAGGCGCCTCTGCCCACTTGTTAATGACCTGGTTATGGGAAGCTACTCCTTTGTGTATGTCGTTATAAAGCACCCAAAGCCTCCAGGATGGCAGAAAGCTCACTCTTTGGCCCTGCAGCACTGTGCTGAGAATAAGACACACCTCATGCTTTGTTTTCTTGATCCTTGGTGGCTCCCTTACCTAAGTAGGGCCAGAGTATTGAAGACACTCCCGTGTCTATTTGTGCAAAATAATTTCCATGGAGAAAATTACTGGAAGACTGATGGTTTCAATACTGCTTCTGATTGTCTAACATGTATCATGCGACAAAAACAACTCAAATCAGAAGCAACTTCATGGTAATGTATCTTGTGCTAAGTATGACTAACGTGTCAATGAAAAAAAACAACAACTTTAACCACAAAGAAATCAAACAAACACACACACACACACACACACACACACACAAAAAGAGGCATTTTCTGCAAATCAATATACTGTATGATTTTGCTCAGTTTTATCCAGATCTACTGAGGGTTGGGTTGTTTTTCCAACACAGACCATCCAGAGTTGATGCAATTTATATGTAGCCTTATGTTCATCTGACGTTCACGTCAATATTTATCACATTTATCACACATGTTCAGGGTTTCCCTGGTCAGACAATAAGGCTACAGTCTAAAAACAAATCCTGTAATTGTTTGATTCCACTTACTATTGATTTTACAATTGGATTGCTACAAGATGTTGTTTTATTGCTAATATATTTAATGTGGAAATCAATATGAACAATTGTAGTTCATGGGAGAGTGTCAAAATCAATAACACTTCTCATGTTCACAATAACTGAAAGTAATCTTAAAAATTGCCTCTTACTAAGAATATGCACTACCGTTGTTTACATTACTGCATATCTTTGTTCGTTTGGGCTGAGTGTTATTACTTGCCAGGGGTTAACATATGGGTACTTGTGGGGTTTATCTCAATGCAATTATTGCCAAAAGAAGAAAGCAATAATCCATTGCAAGGGTGAGATTGTTTGTGTTGGCAACCTGAGAGCCCCCCTGACCTTGCCGTGTGGGCTTCAGTTTGAGTGATGACGGTTCAACATGATTGAGCAATGCATAGAGGGCCAGACCTGGTGGAGTAGCTTTATAATCTGTAATTGATAATACAATCAAGGTTGTGAAAAGACCAGAGTAACGTCAGCCTGTTTATAGTCACTATCATGACAAGCTTGTGTTTTTCATGCCTGGATGGCAATTACTTGGTGATGTGGGCTCATTCTACCAAAATTACCAGCGTTACTCCTTCTATCGCTCTGCTTGCTGTCAGCTCGCTCTTTATCACGGACCACCTTCATCTCTTTTTTCGCTTCGCGGACCATATGACACGAAATTGACATGTAGGTTTGAAGACAACGTGATGGTATTGAGCTGTGAAGTAAAGATAGCTACCGAGATTCCTAACTGCACCCATGCAAGAATTGGCATGGAGCAGGGGCGCAGGCAGGCCTCGCTGTTGGGCTTTCAGCTCGGCCGCAAGCCTGTTAGAGTAAATGAACCACTTCATGCTTCGACATCAGCAAGGTCAGGCTGGGGATCTGTAGTATTTGAGGTCACTTGACCGTGCGGGATTTGACTCGGCTCAAATCGAAGTCCTTGTTTATGAAAGCTGACCATGGTATGATCACAAAAGGAGTTTTACGCAAAAACCTTTTTCAAGCATCATAATTGAGTGCTACAGTTCAGGTCAGCTTGCCTTGGTTTAGAAGGGCTAACCATGATCTGGATGTAATCAGTCTTTCGATCCTTGCTTGGCAGAATAAATTAGGAACAAAAGAGCAAAGGTATTGTTTCTACTGTGGTAGAAAGCAGTGTATATCTTGCTGCGCCACAGGTACAACACTTACAGCTGCTTGCTGCCAAAAAGTGACGTTTGTGTCCTTTGCAAATTTTGCCAAAGTAAATTGAATGTATACAAGTGAAAAAGTGAACTAAGCACAAACAATCCTCAAATAAGAAATAAAAAAGCAAAACCCACCCAGAGACTTAATCCGCTGATGCCAGTTGTTCAAATTGCGGATTTTGTGCAACTTCAGAGGAATGTTGTTTAAATATTAATAAATGCTGGTCAAATAAATATTGTGTGAGTGAGTGAGTGAGTGAGTGAGTGAGTGAGTGAGTGAGTGAGTGAGTGAGTGAGTGAGTGAGTGAGTGAGTGAGCGAGTGAGTGAGTGGCACACATTTCCGGATTCTCAGAAGCTACTTGCTACTTGATAAGTCTGAATAAAGTGGCAAGGTGGGGGGTTTTGGTTGCAGGCCTCTAAAGTGAGATGAAGGTAATACAGACTGGTCAAATCGAAGGATAAAGTGCTAGCTATGGCTGCACTCATTCGTAATGCCCTGCGGCACCTCCACCATTAGCATTCCCCACTGCGACTTGAGTTCATAAGACTAATGGAGTTGCTACCTGGGGACATTAATTGTGCGTGACGCGACTTGGGGGCTTTGGTGCACTCACACTAATATTGCAGTGCCCGCCTGACAAAGCGCCCAAAAAGATTACAAACAAACCCCAAATAACTGCCAGTGTTGTGCTGTTGCTTGACAGGAGAGGATGCGCGAGTTTTGCTATCAAGGGGGCCCCGGTTAGCTTTCAGGATGTTCTGCAACCTGAGAAGTCAAGTGATATGTGAACGAAAAGGATGACTTCATCATTACAACTCCCTTAAAGTGAAATAGCTCGCATCAAATGCCCTGGCTGTGACACATGCATGACATCATCTGATAAAAATGCAGTCCTGGCCTTAAGCAAGTGCATAAGAGGCCCTAGAGGGTCTTCAATTCACAGTGCCACAGTCGGTAGAGCAGTGTGCAGACACTGGTGTCAGTGACTATAAAAGTTAGAGCCTATTAATGTAGACTGAACTCTGCCTTCATTATGACAACGTAATGTGCAGAATTATGAGGGTCAATCTATTGTATGGTAACATTTGTTCAATCCTACCAATGTATGACAAAAAATCCTTTAAAAAAAACAATGCGACAATGTATTGATGCACTACTGTATATATACACTGATACAAAATAATAGAATACTGTGAAATCCTTTTTCTAAACAGAGCAATATAATTTGTGCTCATCAAAATGAAGCCTAACCACATTCAGTATCACTTGTACTGTACATTGGTGGAATTCCAATGACTTATTCGGCTCATCAACAAACAAGGCACTCATGAATGGTGCGCCCACATGTGCATGAACCATTTACCGGTACATTCACCTAAAAAAGGCATGTCCAGAACCGGTCCTTGAAAACTACTGTCCTGCGTGTTTTATAAGGGTCTCTATTCAGCCATACAGATGGTTCATTTATTATGCACATCAATGACGTGACATCATATTTAGTAGACGTCTCCATAAAATGAGGAGATCGAGCAACGTTGCCTCATATCCCCAAAATATTTCTACCTCCTCCCGCCAAGCCACCCTTGCAATACTGTATGAGATTGATAAAATGAGCCCATACAGATGGGACCACATTTCCTTCCGTAAGCACTGCACCACTTGAGTTGTTTTTATAATTTTTTTTCTTTTTTTTTTTATGCACATCACTCAATGTTGTGCTGTGTGAGCATGCGTGTCACATCACGGACGCGTCACATTTGTTTTTGTGATGTGAACAAGTCCATCAAATGATTTCTCTACAAGCCAACTTTATATAATCAGCCACGGGAGCCTTGGTTTTCGCTCCTCATAAATGCACAATACTTTTCATGCCACGCTGCACCACCTTGCATGGGTATGTAAAAAAAAACAAACAAAACATTTAGTATAGCCCTCTTCTGCGCAGATTTGCACCGCGCCTTGTGCCAGCAGCACAAAGTTAAAGACCTAAATATGGATACTGTGCAGCTAGAATGTTTTTTTAAGACTACAAATCCAGTATAAAATATTTCAACGTGAGAACGCAGTATGTTGCCCCTCTCATTTCACTGTATTTATTAACCCAAAAATTAAAAGCATCCGATAGTTTGAAGCAGAGCAATTCAACAGTATTGTAAACGAAGACCACAATAATGAACATAATGCTTAATTAAAACCTCTCTGGCTGTAAAAATGATTTTTACAACAAATAATCGTTTTGTCCCAAACTACTGGTAACAGAGGCACAAAATTCCCCAAAGTAGATAACACAGTATTATAGCCTACCTGCAAGGCTTTGTTTCTTTGCTGATCCGTGGTGCCCAACAAGGCAAGTCTATTAGAATAAATCATATTTTAATGTCATACTCTTTTTTTCAAATGTCAAGTTTCTGATAAATATGAAACCACAACAACAATAATCTGACAATGCTTTGTCCTGCATCTAAAATCAAGGATTATACGACACAATGACAATAAACGATTTTCAACTTAATTATTTTATTATTCTTTTTCCATGGAATTAATTTGAACCAATTAAGGTTTACCATTTACATTAGCACCCCAAAAGTGAGATTTGTCAAATTCTTAAATCCCACTATTTCAGGGTATTTTCCATTATGTACTTTTCTGGCTTGAAAATCATTTGATCCTTTTGACATAGCATGTATGTACTAGGAAGCCACAATAAAGAAAGAGCCATGTAATGAATGTCAAAACTATTTCCATCAGATATTGTGTAATATGAGTTCAGAGGACCCATTCAGAGAGATAATATGATAATTTGATTTTTCAGATAGGCTGAAAGGAAATGCCTTGTCTGGGCATTTTGAAAAGCCGAATCCATTACTTATTCTTAATTCACCCTGGCATAAATTAAAGGATTTCTGCAGGCCATTAACTCATCCATTAATACCCAGGGTCAAGAATATTGAAGCTCCGGCTAAGGCAATGTGAAGGACCATTTCTTCAAGATGTGTCAACTCGTGATTGCAATAGGCTACAATTAATTGTAAAATCATCCTCTCCCTCTTCTTCAGATAAACAGCAGGGAAAGATAATAGTCACACGGCCTGATAATCTTGTTGCAATAAATTAATTTACATTTTGGTTGTTTTGTTGTTTCAGGCAATTCATCCTCAGTTGATTGTTTCAGAGGATGTGAAGTGTAAGGACAGGGGAGCCTAACGAAAGAACGTGTAAAATTAGGTGTGAGACAGTGCAAAATTGAAACCTGCTAAGCTATTTAGAATTCATATTGTTGGAGTGCTTGCTGATGGCGGAGATGAAATCAGGGTGTGGACAATAATGCCCTGCTTGCCTCAATGGCTGTTATATCTGCTGACCCTAATTTTTTTGAAATTGTCCCCATCGGAAGAGACGTATAATCATTCTTTCATTTAAATTTTCTGGAATCCCGCGCCACAAGGTGAATGAAGCTTGTAGACAACTGATCTTGATAAGCTCTACAAATGGTCCTGTGCTCAGCAGCTCTCTGATGATTTGGGACTGGTGCAAAAGAAGATGAAATTAAGGCAAATAAAAAATCATATTAAAGAATATTACAGCCTAACAGCCATTAGCCTACGGCTCGCTGTCAGTTTTTGATGGATTCCTCACTTAGTTCAATGAATGGTCTAATGACAATGATAGAATCACACACAACTAAATAGAAAGCCGGAGAATTCCTCAGACACACGTGTATATATAAAACTGACAACAAATTCACTTAGGATATGAACAATTTTTCATGCAACCCAAATTTATACACTATTTACATCATGGGAGAAAACTTCATCTCAACAACCCCTCCAGTTATGAATCAGGAGACCTTCTCGATGCATTAAAGCAGCTTTTAACTTCCAGGACACAGTCACTTTCTGACAGACTGAAAGGGTTCATTTGAGAAGGAAAGCATTTATTCTCCCCATTGTTGCCTCTGAATGATATACCCACACGCATAATCTAAGCAGTGTCTGACTGCAACATTGCACATGCAGCCTATGCTGTTGGGTGAACTGGAAGCTATTCAGACTTTCCTATTTCTTCCTTCCTCCTTCTAGAGCTCTGTTGCATTCATTTTGAAAGTTGAATCACACATTTCATTCATTTGGGTCTTTTTGCATGCCCCACAGTGTGTAATAGTATCCATACAAGACAATGTAAATTTGTCAAATACATGAACAATGCTTCCGATTTTTTATTTTTATTTTCAGTTTTACCACCCGACAAGTAAATCGAGCCTTGTTATAAATCTGATAGGAATTTGTCATGTTAAAACATGCTTTATTATTACAAGTTTTTCCGATTCTGTCACTCAGTTGTGTGCCTTGTTAAATCATACTATTCAAATGTGCAAATGTAACGCTATATTTTGCTGCACCCTGAGACATGACAAAGCAAAAAAAGAAACTCTTCAATCTATTTAATTAAGACAGCTTAGTAGTGGCACCCAGTTGCAAGGTGTTTAAGCTAATTACAGTATTAATTACAACATTAATTAAATGACATGATTGCCTTTCAAAACAATGACTCTTGTATCCTCAGTAAGGTAAAGGGTTAATTTACAGTGCAACCCAGGCATGCATTATTTACATGCTTGGATGAATAATACATTTAAGAAGTGGGCTTGTAAATCTGCTGGCACAAAGAAAAGCAAAACTCAGATGCTCAGCGAGGCTTATTTAAAAATCCGTCTTAAATGAATATTTGTTTGAGCTATGGTCACATCGCTGTGGACCAAATCTGTTTCAATGATATCTGCAGCTACTCGTGGGAATAAAGTGCATTGCGTAAAGCAAAATAAATGTGTAATTTCATTATTGTCTGCATTATATATTCATTCATGCTGCATAATAAATGATGGTAAATCGTTTGCAAATTTAAAGACAAAAGAAAAAAAATAGTGAAGGATTAAGCTGAGATGATACCTCACTGTGCAAAAGAAAAACAAAAAACCCACACACATTCAATTTCCATGGAGCAAGAAAAAAAATTACATCTCAGTCCGACTAATCAAGGCGACCAAAATGCTGCTGCAATAAATTACTCCAGTGTGAAATAAACCACACAAACAGACTGATGATAATAAATGTAAATTATTTCTGGGCAGAAATTTTCATGGTACATGAGTAATATGAACCATCAGGAAGGAGTCTTCCTTAACATTAATTACAGAAAATGACAAGTGAGCTGACAAGTAGGAAGGCTCATTATCTGAAAACATATTCACAACTTCGCAATTTGCACAAGATGGACTCCAGCTAAATTAATCTCCTTTCTTTGCATGAGCCCCTTCTAATTTTCATGTTATTAACAGGTTTGCAGTATCACTCAGCGCTTGTCACCCTAATCAGATTTTTCGGCGGGTACGGGAAACTGTGGTGTCATTTGAAAAGGATCAGGCCTCATAATGTGCTCTCCATCATGCGTCTGAATCTACAAGGTTGCTTTTAATAAGGTTCCTTAATCATTTCTCCTTTTTGTTCAACTTTTGGCCCGGCTGGCTTCTATTATCACTGCTTTCATGAGGAGGTATCATTAAAATGGAAGCAAGCTCATCTGAGACCAAAAGCATGAACAAAGACATCTATTAAAGAATAATTCAGAAATATGATTCCACGCAAATGCATCTTGACGACAACCCTGTAAAAATGACAATAGACAACCAAGAACTTCATAGTCATAGTAAGTAGGGAGTCATCGTAAAACCACATATTCTGCTCACTTACTGAAAGTGAAAAGGAACAACACACCCGTTAAAATTGTCTTACGCATGTAATGCAGTGGAAACAAGAATGGGAAATGAGTAGTGTTTTGTACGGTTGAATTTCAGAACCATGAGTTAATTATCTCTGACCTACAACTGAAGATCATGATAATGCCCCATGACATGAAAAAAAAAACCCTCCCCACTCAAGTTCGGTTTCAAATTGTGGAGATGTGGAGCACTTTTATGGTTTCTTGGCCCAGAAGGAAAGTGCATTGTCAGTGTCAGAGTCATGGATGGCATGAGCATTTTATGATCTGCATCACAATACTTCCTGGATAAATTGAACCATTTTATTCACACACACACACACACACACACACACACACACACACACACACACACACACACACACGTATTTGACATCTTGACTGAGAATAAATGCTAAATGCTTTATGTCCTGCTAGATGCACCTATCCATTTTCTTTACCGTTTTTCCTGTTTGTGATCATGGGGAGCAGGTGTCTATCTATCAAGCAGTCTGTGATGACCTCTATTCGGTATGTCTAAATTGATTTAAAAAACAAGATTCACAATCAATTCCCAAAACAAAACCCCCAAACCAAGTCTATACTCATTTGGGAAAGTTTGATAAAAAGCTGCAAAACATTGTTTTAGATCAGAAAGAACAAATCCATACATACACATATCTAAAGTCGAGAATCTTATTTGGTGACTGATGTCATCAAATCTTTGCTTTGAGATAATTTTGACTGAATAAATTGAAGCTACTGTGGTAAACTTGAGAGCGACATAAATCTACAAAGCCCTGCGATTGGCTGGCAACCGGTTCAGGGTGTTGCTCGCCTACTGCCCGAAGACAGCTGGGATGGGCTCCAGCACCCCCCGTGACCCTTGTGAGGATCAAGCGGGTCGGAAAATGAATGAATGAAATGAATAAATCGACAAAGGCAGTTTGAAGTTGCTAACCCCGAACGATATCAACACATTCATTGATCGTTTGATGTCCTGCTGGCGTATACAAAACCTGAAAAAAAAAATCTACAAGCGGTTTACAGGATGTAGAGTCCGGTTGAACGTTTTTTGGTCCACCGAGTCACTTCAAAAATTCCACATGTCAAGGGTGACTGACTTTGACAACTGGGATACACCACCAGGCTGCTATCAACAAGACAAATTGACAGCGATCCAGAAGTTTGAGAAAAGTGTGAAGCATTTGCCATTCATTCATAACGCAAGTCCAAACTTGGGAAACATTGCCCATTCAAGCCGTATATGCCAAGCAAGCCATCTGTATATGGCATAAAGATATGTTTCACATCTGGGGACACGTTGTGATTGGGGGTGGGAGGGGCGGAGACCAAAAAAAAACTGCAGATGGTGTTTCTGAAAAGAACCAAGAGAAGAAAACAATACTGGAGATGACTGCAGATGACAAGGACACAACGTAACGTTTCAAATTCTTTCCATCCTACACTCATGATGTGGAGCTGCACCTCCCAAAAATGGACAATGTTGAGGATGATCATAAGACACAAAGCTGAGAAAAAACACATCCAATGGACTGGTTAACATAAATGTAGACATCTATCTTGGTATATTGCTTTTTTTTTTTGGGGGGGGGGTGCCACTAAATAAAATAAATAAATACACACATAGTTTTCAAAGCAAATGTTTTTGATAACTTTGGCCCAAAGTACCCTGTGATGATCGGTATACCATGTGTCATCTGATTATGCATTTTATTCATTCATTCATCTTCCGAACCGCTTCATCCTCATTAGGGTCGCGTGGGGTGCTGGAGCCTATCCCAGCTGTCAACGGGCAGTAGGCGGGGGACACCCTGAATTGGTTGCCAGCCAATCGCAGGGCACACAGAGACA
>CAAKHF010007395.1:16179-26252 GCA_901007745.1 Hippocampus kuda
GGGGTTGAAGGTGCAAACTGCACTCAGCTGTCACACTTTGTGGGAATGTTTGCGCCGGTAGGTCATGAGCGCAATATCCTTTGTGACCAGAAAGTGAAGAAGGAGCAAAATGAAAGCGGCGATCAGAGCAGCGGCCGCAGTTCATTGCGTATTTGGGTCACCTGATCCTCCTCCTCATCCTCCTCATCTTCATCATCGACCATAGAAAGCCACAATTTTGAAAGAATCCTCCTGACAAAATGTGTCGTTTTACTGCGCTCAATAGTACCGAGGCACACTGGAACCTGTAGAGGGCGCTATTTCACTAGTTTATTGCGATCCCTGCTCGTGAGCTGCTGTGTCATCTGCCTCGATCAAGTCTCCTCACAGGAAGACTCTGTGCTATGCAGTACATTTCAAAATGACCTTCGTGGAGATGCATGAATGTCAAGTGCTAGTACAGAAGGTTTTGAAGTACCTTTTCCACCCACGTGTGGAAGAAATACAAACGGTGAAAGTCAGGCCGTGGCGAATGGGCGGAAAAATGAGGCAACCCCGATACTATGGTAATATGTTTGTTTGTTGGTGTGTTTATGAGCTTACACGTGTGTCTGGGTGTATTTATATGCCGGTGGCTCCACCAGAGCTCATTGCCCCCTAAAAATAACACGCTCTGCCAACACCACAAGCCTCACACGCAGAAGCACAGACACGTTCACACATCCACCGTTTCATGCCAATTTGGCAAAAACAAATGAAAGACGGGGACTAACGGACTAACCTTTCGCCCGGTATCAGTGCCCTCGCCCAATAAGGCTCGGAAACATTGTGCATGTGATTGGTGTGCGTGTGCGCGCCTTTGCGTGCTTGAGCCAATATTGACCGTAGCCTGCTTTGGAGACAAAATGTTACTTTTTTTGTGCCGCGCATCGGGTTGGAATTGAAAGCAGCTGAAAAGGATTTTCAGGTGACGTCGCAAGAACACCGTCCGTCATGTTGTAATTCCACAGGAGACAACAGCTGATTGTTTCTAAATGCACTCTTTCTAAACTTGGCTGTACCACGTACCTGTGACCATTTCTTTGGATAATGTGAACTGGCATATGATACGATGGTGGAAAATGGGGTTAGCACGTCTGTCTCACCCGGGGGTCGCCGCGACCAAATTGAGACGCGATGCCCGATTGTCATGGTGTGCCCAGCGAAAGGCCATTTCTCATGCCCTGAACATTTGTGACGGTTTTCTGATCATGTCTGAATGAATTGACTGATGTCAAAATGATCATTTTGGCATTTCTAGAGCAACATATCCAATGTTGGCGTATGATTTATGCACTGCACTATAGATGCAAGGGCCTTGGCTTTCACTTGCAGTTACCTTGACAGCAGACACTCTTTTTTTCCTTCCCTAAAATAGAAACAATATCGCAGTATTTCATTGGACCTTGTACAGATTTGAGACACCCTGTGCCAGATGGAGCGAAGAATCCCGAGAACATTAGAGAGCTGGCGCCACGTTTCACAGTAGGTGCAGTTGTCCATTTCTTTCACGGCTTAGCAAAAGGAAAAAAAAAAAAAAAACATGGCTGAAACTGACAGGACTGGAATTTGCCAAAAGCCATAAATCTTGGGAGAATGTCCGTTCGATAGCAGTGACAGAAAACTTGGCCTCATTTGCTGGTAAAGTGTCCTCCAATAGGACCAAAATATACAGCGAAAAATGGCAAGAGGCAAAACTTCACTGGCCCTTTGATGAGGATCCTGATTTCCGTGCCAGCGCAATCCTCTCTGCATATGTTTGCCAATACGGCCGACCGGTCTCCGCCATGTTTGGAATTGTTGGGCGTGCGCCATACGGTGGCAGAAGGTCTCTCTGCATCTACGTGGAAGCAGTTGGGTGTGGAGGCTGACTCCAAGTTCCCACTTCACTCAATTACTTTTGGAACTTTTGTCCGATTTTTATTTCTCCCCTAAACAGCAAGGCGCCCGCAATTTGCCCATGCGTGCCATGTTTTCAGCAGGCAGACTCTGTAAATCGTCACTCATGTCACCAGGCGAGTAACTACTCACGTACCTGATTTATTCATACGGTCAGATGAGAGAGCATGTTATTTGTACGCAATTAACATGATGAGTTGAAAGAGCTTTTCTATCATGTCAAAGACTCGCATTCATTCGCTGGCGAGATGTGGAAACGTCCTCGCTTGTGGCATTGCGATCATTCATGCAAAGTGGGCAAGTTTGGACACGCACCATCGAGCTTTCTATTTACACAGTTATCACACATGTGTAAACTATGTGTTGGACACATATTTGTATGGATAAAAGCATATCTGTGTCGGAGGCTAGAATACATATTTGGTCCTCGCCTCATCACCGCTGAGTCTCCTTCTTGAAACGTTGCCTTTTCAATGTTAGATCGGGACGAAACGCGGGCGAAGGTCACGAAAGGGTCAGGCGTGTGTTCGCACACGGAGGCCAGGGTGTATCAATGGGAAGACAATAATGCGCATTCTTGTCCTGTACCGTCCTCCGCAGCCTCTTATGAGACATGATGAAACCGAGAATGTGCTGAACGAATTTAGTTTCATTCAACTTCATTTGGATGGCGTCGTTCCATACAAAATGCAACACAAAGGGCTTCACCTCCTGAAGCGCAGCCGGAATGGAGAACCCGCCAGAAACAAACAAGAACTGAAAGAGGACGCAGAAAAGGCCTGTAACATCATTTCAACTGAAGAAAGCAACGGTCTGCTAAAGTCACTGGCTCGCTGGCTTGATGCAGAAATTGGAAGTCAAAGGGTTATGCCACTCAATAATAAAATATTGTACGTTCAATCAATCATGTCTGTTCCAATCCATTTGGAGGGATGGCGTATAGAAGCGACTGCTGCCCTTAAAACCCTCCTGGGCCAAAACATCCCAAAATAGGACTATTGACAAACAAACAAACAAAAATGACTTCATGATTGATTAACATGTTGAAGGCGCTAACTTGTCCATATTGAATATTCCAAATTCAATGTTTTTGTTTTTTACTTACATGCAGTTGATAGTTACTTCTACCCATAGCACAATACTGCTTTTTATTGCTTTGATGTCCATAGAGGGCACCAACCTCAATAAGTCAATAGAAGGTTTACAGCCTTCTTGCTGCTGAAGGCTGTAAATTTCCCCAGTGTGGGACAAATAAAGGATTATCTTATCTCTTATCTTATCTTAGAAACTATATATGTATGGATAGGTCTGACGCCACTGAACATTTTGAGTGGTCGCAAGAAAACAAAGGATTCAGAAATGACTTTGACATTACACTTTAAAGCCACCGTTCCATTATGGAGCCTTTTTTCCGATGTGTTGTTAAAAAAAAGTCAATGCAGAAGGGTTAAAAAAAAAAAGAATACAATCAGAGTGAAAGTGACATTTTAGGCTTGAGAGAAACTCCTCGCCAACACCGAACGGTTGCAATGGTGCGCAGCCCAGCTGCAATCAGCTGTCCGCAGCCATTGTCGCCGCCGAGCGAGCGTCGGCCCACCTTCGTCGCCGCCAGAGGGTGTGTTATGTCTCCCGAAAGACTGGCGCACTTCTCTGCGGAGTGCCACGATCGTATCTCATCTTTCAGCGGCGGCCGCCCGCTCTTTCCCCCGTCGGTCCGATCTGCCCTCAACTAATCCTCGTCCCGATCTGGTCATCGTGAGCGATTCCCCCGCCGATTCAAGCGTGCCATGATAATTGCACACCCGGCGGTGACAAGAGGGCTTGAAATAACATGTCGCAAACCTCATTGCATGTCATGTGAATGCGAACAAAGTGTGAGGCGCCAGCGTGTGCTGCCAAGGTCTCCGCTTTCTCTGGTTACCCTGCCATCTCTTTAGCACCTCACCATGCTCATACGGGACACGTGCTTGACTGCTCCTACCCACAACACTTTCGTGCTACTCGTAAGGAGCATCAGAGTTACCTGCTATCTGTTATCTGTATTTGTCCTCATAGTCATGTTCGAAACCTGCTGACGGTTTTCTTGCCGTGCCGATTGTTCGGCACATTCCGTGCCAGCGACTGAATAAAAACAACAATATGGAATATCCTTGTCCCATAGCATTGTTTAATACGCCAACAAGTTGTAATCGTGTAAACGATTAGCAATGAATAAATCCCGGTGTCCAAACTAGGGCCCAGGGGCCATTTGCGGCCCGTCATCCATGACATGACATCCGATCCAATGGGCCGCAAGCTTAGTTCAAAAAGGTGCGGGTGGTCAGAGTGAGAAGGGAGGGTGTACTGTGGAACTTTTCGCCATATTCGAAGGTACGACCATTCGTGATGAAAAGAATAACACAATTGATCTTCAAAGCGCCGCAGTGAAGAAAGAGAATTCAATTTTCGAGGCAAAACTAGGGCCTTCCACTTTGCGCTCTGATTTATGAAGCCATCACATGAATGATCCTCGAGCAACTGAAAAATGGTCATCTGACTGCAGTTTTTTTTCTTTTTAAATCGTTTTTGGGTTCTGAATATGAATATGCTGTTTAGTAGGGGTGGGATGAATCACTTACCTCACGATTCCATTCGAATCGCACTACTTGTGTGAGGGTTACATTTATATCGCAACAATTTTGGTGCGGTTTCTTTCTTATCACATTTTAAAACAATATAAACTATACATAAATTGAATCCTGCACTTCCATGCATGCAGCCAGATGAAAGTCAGTCCCTCTCGGCTCATTCAGATGACGTCATGTGACTCTGCTGATTCCTTTCAGACCGCTGACTCACCTCAACAAATTGGCCCCACGCTGCCATCTGCTGGAGGAAAGTGGTACCTTCACTTTTGCTTTTTGAAAATCATGAAAATCGATTCTGAACTTGACATATAAAATCCTGACAGTTGAGTAAATCGATTTTTTTTTTTGTTTGTTTTGTTTGCACACGCCTACTGTTAAGTGCTAGAAGGCTGTTGACCACTCCCATAACCGAAAAAGTTCGGACACCCCTGGAAGAAATGACCAAATTCACACCCACCTTCTTATAAATAGGGATGTGGATTTATTCACAATCAACCAATCATATTAAAAATAATCTTAGCAGGCAAGTGCCAACTGTTAAAGTCCAAATGCAGTTCGGCTGTACGAGTGTGCAAAAGCCTGAAGGTTTTGTGCTAACACTGGCTAGTAGTTGGAACTGTTCATAATTCCACACTTGAACACCACACTTCGGGTATGAGATTCTTTTGCATGTGCACCAACACTATCTCAGGTTTTATTTTATTTTTTTCCCCCTCGCAAAAACATTCATTTATGATTTTCAGTTGCACGGGTTATAGGTCAACTAAATGCTGAGAATGTTTTGAAAGACGATGTCTTTGTCACGTTTTGTTCACGTCACAAAAATCTGGCATTTGAACATGGCCGTTTCCATCCGCCACGCTGAACTGGTGCACTTCTTGTCAATAAATCCAGAATGGCCGTCTTTCAGCCAAGTGCACCACCAAGTAGGATAACAAATATCCTGTAGTGTTCATGAACTCATCGCTGTTCATTTTATTTCACTTATATTTGAATCGAGATCATCATGATTTTTTTTTTTTTTTTTACACATACCGTACCTATAAAAATGCCTCTGAGGCCTCTCAGGGTATGTTCTACTCTCTGTACGACTGGAGACCTAAGGGGACAGGATATTAATTTCCCTCTGGATCCCATAACTTTTCCTTTGCTTCGGAGCCCCGTACAGCTGTCGTATCCGACCTGAAGACTCCTTTACTGCCCTGCGTTTGGTTGTTGCTGTTGCATGACTGAAATGAGTTCCCACAGGTCCAAATTCTTCACCCAACACAGCTGTTACCTGCGTTGGGCCCGGTCCACCTAATATTTACACCCCGACTGTAAAAACAGGCACATTTCTTCCACAGTAAATCACTCTGTTTTTGAGCGAGCTCTACTGCCAGTACATTCGCCAAATCGCGGTTCGCGGCGGATGCGCGCACAGACAGCTACACAATTAGATCAGGTGGTAATTAGCGAGCGTGTGCCTCCATGACCATTTGCATACACCCAAAATAGCACTTCAAGAAACATCCGCGTTCCCCGGGACACATCCAGCAACATGCATGGAGGTTGCCGGCTCATGACAGGAGAAAGGGAACGAAGCAAGAGGAAGAAAAAGGGTGATGAAGTTGATGAGCGGCTAACTGTGCATTATTTCGTCGACTTTGCCAATTCGTAGTCTTGGCTGAGCTTCGTTTGAGAGACGTCCCTATCCAAAGTGCGAGACAATTTCAGTCTCCACAGACAGCGCGATTTGCTTCCGGTTACCAGATGCATTTTCAGACCAAGTGATCAAGACTGCGTCGTGCCTCCGGAAGTACAACAATGTACCGAGTCAATCAGTAGCGTTGCTAAGCAACGGAGGGGAATCCCGTGTTGTTCATTTTGTTCATAAGCAAGGTCGCGACGGAAGTTAGCTTCACCACCGTTCATCGTAACAAAAGCCTTTACATTATCTTGTGGGGGAAAAAAAAATCTGGTCGTGATAATGAAGCTTACATTATAAAGGTGTTCGTTGTAAGCAAAATCGTCAAATGGAAAACGAATGACATGAAATCGGGACTTTGAAATGTGTCAAGATAGCCTCGGTCCGCTATCTTGACACATGCCGCCATTCTATCGGTTTTGCATGTTTGATCATTCTTCAGCTGTTTTTCACTGTTCTGAGTTTCCCCCGTGACCCTCCGTAGACCAACAGGTGCCATGTTTCTCAACCGGGCTAACTGTGGAAACGCGGTGGAAACACAGAGCGTTCTCAGGACGCTTTCAGTCCAGCTCCTGAACTCTGTTCCCACTCTCCCATTAAAAAAAAAAAAAAAAAAATGCACGCATTTATGGCATGTACAGTTTCAGTTTAAAGATTCCCATCATATCCACAACGCTCTTTTAATGGACGTCAGTTAAAATGTTGGAGGTCCTGCAGCACCTGTACAATCCAATGACATTTTCTTTCTGTGTGTGTGTGTGTGTGTGTGTGTTATTGTTGGTCACTTTTGGAAAAGTTCAAGCAAATTTCCGGGTGAAAGAAAGAAACTTGTGTGTATTTGTAATTAAATTAGTCAAAATGGATCCAATTGGACCCAGTACGTAAGGCAATAGCTCTCATTTCTGTCACATTGACCGTGAAAGGAGTAATGGTAAGCATGCATTGACCATCTTTAAGTTGCTCTCTAAATCTGACGATTGAGCGTCTCCTCGGTGCTCACAGCGTAGACCGGGGGTGTCAAACTCATTTTAGTTGCGGGCCAATTTGGAGTTGCGTCTTCCCTCGGAGGGCCGTTATCACACACAGTGAAACCCCAAAATTATTACTTGTACACAACAAATTAATAGATTACTCATTTTGAAATCAGTCAAGACAATTATAATAGTTTGTTCAATTATTGTTCAGGTGAATGGAAACTGGGCGAGAAAATTATTGGAAAATCTCCAGGTTATTTATCACACATGACAATTTGACATTTCTGTACAGATTTTAGCAAGTTGACACACATGATTTGCTTTCACGGGCCACATAAAATGACCTGGCAGGCCGGATCTGGCCCCCGAGCCTCGGGTTTGAACCTCGACAGAAGCTCAGCTAAATCGGACGCATTAAAAAAAAAAAAAAAAAAATTGGTGAGGAATGAAATGAAGGCCACAAATATAAACCAATCAAGTTGGGCGGAATCCGTGCGAGCTGATTGCGGCCCCATCACGCCGCCGGCGACCCGGAGGTGAAAGTGAAGCTTCGGCGCGTACGCGGTCCACGCAGCCATCGCGGCGAGTAAGCCCATCGAGCAGACTGCAGGCAGCTCCGCGAGCCTGCCCGTACATGTCTGCTGTCACCACGCCTTCAGTCACAAACTGCACAATTCAACTCGGCGCTCGGTGACAGAGTTCAAGGTGTTTGCCAAAGACTTTGACGCGGCCTCCCTCCTCTTCTTCTCGCGGGTCCGTATGCAAGCGGCGCGCTTCTCTTCGTGTCAACATCAACTTGCAAGAGAGCGAGCAAAGCGGGAAGAACGAATGGCGCAAAGTCACGCGCCCTGCCGTAACATGTTCTGAAAGTGGATGGCAATCGTCAGCATCGTCCCGCGAGACCAAAAAGACAGGCGCGCTTGGGTTTAGGGTGGGGGTGGTGGTGGTGGTGGGGCGGCAATGAATTTCGTGCAATGAATTGCCAAGGTTCCTCCCTTCATGATCGACGCCGCTCGTAGAAATAAAAAAATTAAAAAATGTGTAGGGAGATAAGAGGCGGAATCGCAGCGCGAAAATGTCCCGAAGTGCGCAGGAATGCGGGAAAAGCCACCTCGCCTCACCATCCCATCCGCCTCCCACGGCGCGCAGGCGGAGCAGGCGGAGCAGGCACGCACATGCGACCCGAGCGGACGCTTCGCAGTTGCGCAAGGCAAACTGCGGAAGAAAAGCCGTTCCTCGTTTTTTTGCGCCTGATCGCAGGCCGCTTGTCATCTTCTTCCAGAGCGGGATTGCAATTCGTTTCACGTCGCGGGGTATCATCAATTACGACGGCTTGTGGGAAGGCGTGACTTTTCATTGGGTCAGCGACGCCGCCTTTTTCAGATTCAGAAGAAAAAAAAATTGCATATCTAAAGAAATGCAACTTTCAAAGACTCACATCAAAGTCCGCGTGGCTGGCCGGGCTCCCAACAAGTGAAGAAGTGCTCTTCATTCCGCCATTTACATGACGTCTAAGATTTGTGGCTTTAATTATCTGCTGTGTCTTCTTCATCTCGAAGTCTCGAACACTCTTCTTGAAGCCGAGTTATTGGTGTGATGCAAGAGACGCGTCTCATCCGTTCTGCAGCCAATTATTGGAATATACGAGTTTCATATCCCAAGTTGACATTTACGCAGACATGCGCGTTGTTCCTTCCTCTTTTTTCCCCGAATAATTTTTTTTCTTTTTGCAGGAGGGGTGCCTGCGGAGATTTGACTGAGCTACCCCCCCCCTCCCAATCTAGTGAAGGCAAGGAAGGTAAAAATGCAAATGAACGACATTTAGAAGTGGTTGCACGTGGAAGAAACATTTTGAAAAACAAAAAGTAGGAATAGGTGAGGAAAAAAAAAAAAGGGACTGGAACTTACAGCCAGTTGCTGGCATTGGCGGAGAGGAGCACACAGCAGAGCATCAGCACGCAGCGCAACACGCACTCCTCTGTCATCTCAGCTCGGTGGGGAGGAGGCGGATCGTCGAGAGTGCAAATAATCCCGTGATGGAGACTGCTTGTCCTGGCCTGGCAACGAAGGCAAACTGCGGCGCGCTTGGGACGAGGCTGCTGCTAATCCATCGCGTTGGCATCCAGCGCTTCGGCCACGGCCGCACGGGCGCGCAGCTTGGCGGCGCGTCCGCACGATTCTCCCGTCCGCCCGCGCCTCCACTCCCGCAGGGGAACGACGTGGATGTGGCACCTTCTCAACAAATGACCGTCACACTTTGGTCCGACCGTCACCCGCCTCGGACAGCACATAAGGGGGGTGCAGGGGGGGGGGGCAACCGGAAAGAGTTCCGATGGTGCTTAAAGACTCGCCGCGCGGCTTTCCTCTCAGCGGGTCCCTGAAACGCACGCGCCGAGCGCTCCGAATACGAGATCCACGACACACGCCAACACCCGAACGCACTCGCACACACCTGGCTCTGACGGTGCCTCTGGCAGAGGACAGAGTGTGTGTGCTGACTTGAGTTGAGGGGCGGTGCGAGGATGTGGAGGGATGGCAGAGAGAGAGACAGAGAGAGAGAGAGAGAGAGAGACAGAGAGACAGAGAGAGAGAGAGAGAGAGAGAGAGAGAGAGAGAGAGAGAGAGAGAGAGAGAGAGAGAGAGAGAGAGAGAGAGAGAGAGAGAGAGAGAGAGAGAGAGAGAGAGAGAGAGAGAGAGAGAGAGAGAGAGAGAGAGAGAGAGAGAGAGAGAGAGACAGAGAGAGAGACAGAGAGAGAGACAGATTCCATGTCAAAGCAAAAAAAGAAAATAAAAATGGCCAGATGATTCAAGGCACCACTGTAGTTAACTTATAATGTATTCCTTTTAACTTATAATGTATTCCTTTTA
>CAAKHF010007396.1:4546-18593 GCA_901007745.1 Hippocampus kuda
CCTCCCCCCCCCCCCCCCGCTCGCATGTTGTTTGAAGGTATTTCATCACATTGTTGCCTTGATTCAGCTCTGTGGGGATTTGTTAGTTGTACTCAAGTGGGAAGCGCATCCAGTGTGTTGTTAAGCTCGGGCTGATAATGAAGATCAGCCGACGTCGGTTTCCCCAGAGCTGAGAACTGAGCTAGTCTGGAGAAAGACGCTCGGTGCAGACGTAGCAACGCAGGGCGAGCGCACATTTGGCGCAGAGGAAGCAATGTACAACAATGAGGCACAGCAAAGCAAATAAAAATAAATCGAGAAATAAAGAAATCAAAACAATCAGGCAGAATTCGCTGTAGAGCAGACATTCAAACGAGCCCCTCGTACGGTTGCCTTCATGATGTTCAAAATATCCAGCGCCCCTCGTGAGGATAAGCGGATCAGATAATGGATGGGGTGGATGTTCAAATGTAACTTCATTCATTTTAATGTTGTTTTTATTTTCCATTGGCTTGACAACGCAGGACACAACAAAGCCCTGATACTCTTTCTGTGGAAAGTTATTTCGCTCCCAGCATGGTACTTTTTTTTTTTCTCAGAGATGTCTTTTTTTTTTCCCTTTCCTCCCCGACTGAAGGTTAGGTTTTGTCACCCCCTTTGTGTTTGCTCCACAAAAGGAGTATTTTCTTTTTGGATGTTTTGGTTTAATCTATATATTTTTTTTTTCATTTTCAGAAATAGGTCAGTGTAATCACAAAAGTGAGGGATGGACAGTGGCTGTTAAAGGGAAATCAATAGAGCTATCTATTTGTCGTAAACCAGGCCAGCACGATTTTTCTCCATTTTTCCTCCCGACCATCCTTTCTCCACTCCAACACAATATGGCAGACCCTCATTTTTCAGTAAATACATTATATCTGCCATTTTGCGAAATTGCAAATGGCCTTTGCACATGTACTTTCTTTACATAAGTTCCTCTGGGCTCTTTTTGATCACTTCCTCGGGGGCCCGGATGTTTTCTAAGGAGTGGCGAGGGAAGCGGACCGGGGTGCTCTGCCTTTGTTGCTGCTTAATCTGGTTCTTCTCCCAGTCTTTCAGAGAAGCCCAGAGAGGCCTCGTCAGCCCTTTTTGCTCACCCCCGTCCGTCCCTTATTGTGCCTCAGCCCCAAGCTGAAAGGGTCCGCTGCAAAGTGTTGTCAAACTGGAAAACAAGAGTAACTGACGCGTGACAAGGACACAATGCCTGGATGGGCTTGCCAAAAAAAAAAAAAAAAAGTAAGCAGCTCCATCTGCTTCCGGCCGTTTCATTTCTCTTCTCCCGCCACCTCAGGTGAGGTCGACGGCTGCGGAGAGAAGCAGTCGGCGTGGCCGAGAGGGCGCGGGCAGCCTCTCGCTCGCGGCCTGCCCGCGCTCGAGCGCAGGTTATCCATCACGCATCAGGTCGTCCATGCGCACAAAGTCACACATAGTCGTAGCACGACCGTGTCAGCACGTATTGGAAGGTTTGATTCATGGAGGGCGACGAAGGCGGAGGTCATGGAGCTCCTCCGGTTATGATCCCGACCGATGCTCGCTCGGGTGCTCAAAGATTTGGGGGGGGGCGGGGCATCATGGAACGTCCTTGTGCCATCGTCACTGTCGTCAGGCTCCTCCATCTCAGCCGTGCACTCTTGTCTGGTGATCACAGCTATTTCTCCAGGACCGTATCAGATCACTTCAGACCGAGGCGCACGTCCGCACCAATTACACACTCGTGAAATGGAGAATAAAATCAATTTTCAGCCATATTCCTTGGTGGCTTTTTGCAGACGCTGATGCAATATCGGGCACAAATTAAGCCAAGTAAAATTATATGCATAATTTAACAATTCCTGAATTATGCAGAATACTACTGAACAAACCTTGCATATAGTTGTCTCCTTCGTCGCATGATGATTTTAAACAAGAGCACTAGAGAGTGCGCAGACCTGCGATAAGACTTTCAGCATTTTAACAGAAAAATTATTTTCTTTGTTGGCTTCACTCTTGGATCTTAACTTTCTGATTCAAATTTTGCTCTGTGTTAAAGGGAACCAAATGACAACCAGATATATGAATTAATTGCACATAAATATAAAACAGATGAACATTAAATTTCTGCCAAATGTGCGATCTGGGTCACATCCAGATGAAACCTGGTTTGACATTAGCGAGAAAAATTACCGGTGTGATACATTGAGGAGGGTTCTACATATGTAAAGGTGTGATCTGGAGAACTGTGTTAGCATATCATACAAAATTAAATGACACCAGAAGTTGGGTACAAATAAATGGCCAAACGCATTGTGATGAATAAAATCTGATGTTTTTGAACAGGTAGGTAGGGAACAGGGGAGGAGAAGCAAAGATTTTTAGGGGCAAAACAAACAACGTGCGCATACATCGTGATGTGAAGATTTATTTATTTTTTCTGTTTGGCAAAGTGAAGCACAAAAAAAGTGACACGTTGAAAGAAAAAAGCAGAAATGCTCACAAAAGCTTTGGGTGATATTATACATTGACGTTTGTGCTGATCACATTGTGTGCATTTTGTTGAATCTGCTTTATTATAGAAAAGCTGTTTTTTTTTTCTCTCCCTCACTCCCTTTCTTCTCCCGCTTGCTATTAATTTGTGTTTCTGTGGGTGTGCGGTGTGAGAACAGCGAGACGTGGCGGTTAACCCATTGTGAAGTTAGCCGTCATCATTAAGATTCTCCAGATAACAGGCATGCGGATTTCTACTGCTCAGCATTATGGGATCCCAGACATCAAAGGCAGGTTTTCATTCTACTTCGTCTGAGGCAGTGTGAGCGGGAAATAAAGAAACAGGAAAGGAGATAGGAGTCAGGAAAATAAGCCATATTGGCACAAGAGAGTCTAGTGTACACGTCCTTCATATTGGTTCCAGTAGCAGTCACGTTGACGGATTTGTGTCATTTACATCCAAGGCTAAAAAAGGGGGTGGTCTTGGTCTCATTTGATTTTGATGAAATACCCTTTAAAGGGACAAAATTCATGTCTTGACTATTTGACGCAACACAAAGAAGAGTATTGTTAGCAAGGCTGTCTAAATTGAATGAATAAAAGAATCACCAAGTGTAGAAATTAAGGCTCCTAAATCATTCAAAACCAAAGCTCACCTTCCTGCTTTAAAATGTTGTGCACATGTCCGCTGTGTCTGTAGTCAGTGTGCCGCTGTGTTAAATGAACAGTTAATATTCCCGAGGCGTCTGTGTTATGCGGGGGACCTCACACGACACGTGAGGCGTTAATTCATTGGACGATCCTGCCATTGTCGAGCAGGCTCGTTAGCTCGCTAGCTTGTTAGCTCTCTAGCTTGTTAGCTTATGGGAACATGATAATCTTTTCCCTTTGCCTTACAGTAAATAAGTGTCTCTGTTGGGTGGATTTCCACACGGCATATGCAGAGAGGCTGTGTTATATTAGACAAATTCTATGCCGGTCAGCCATCTATGAGCCTACTAACAGCGGCTAATAGCTGTTAGTCATCAAGTAGCAGGCCAATTCACAGCGGAGCCTCCCAACAGAGAATTTCCTTCTTTTTTTTCAGGGTTCGTGCAATAGACAGATGATGATAAATGAAGTGCACAAGTGGCTGTGTCATTCATTGACTATTTGTGGGAGCATTACAAAAAAGTCCAACTAGCTAGCGGTGGAAGGCTAATGTGAAATAATTTCTTTCTTTTACGGACTTTTTTACGGACTGTTTCCCCAGGAACTATAGTCAATGTGTAAAAGTGCTCCCTGTGATGCTCCAAGGCAGAGCCTTTTTTTTTTTTCTCTGTTGCACAGAAAAACTAATATTTAAAAAAAAAAAACATCCAAACTCATCATTCAGCATGACTAAGCAACCAAACAGGACATGATTAAGAAAATAAACAAAACATATTGGTGGCAATTGTTCTGTTTGTGCAGTCAGGGGGGAAAGAGTGCAAACCACACTCAGCTGTCAATCTTTGTTGGTGCGTTTGCGCTGGTATGTTATTAGCGCAATATCCTTTGCGAATAGCACGGGGCAAAATGCAGGTGCAAATGTTGTGCAACTAAGGGTTTATCGATTCATCAAATTACTTCAATATTTCTGCACTTGTTTGTATGGTGATGAATATTTTTTTCCAAACATGTTAAAACACCCTTAAAATCACATTCCTGTAAATGATTTTCATTTTGGTTAGCGAACACAGTTTTAATAGATGGCGTATTGCTTGCGTTTACAACGAATCAAGTCGGAAATATGTTGAATTTGAGCATAACTGTTAATACCGTTTACATTTTTTGACATTAGTAATACAATGATGAGATCCTTCCTTCGTGCGACGCTATTGTGCATTTCGCGTTACATCAGAAGAACTAGTGTGTGAGACTATTGAATGTACAAGCGAGGGAAATATGCTGCTCTCCATTATTGTGTTGGATTACAGAATCAAGGTCGACTCACAAGACACAGAGCAGCATTATCCCTTAATCCCGTGTTTTGGTTTCAAATAGCCTTTTTACACCTAATCTTCACAAGTAAAATGACAAACATGAAAATCAAGGCAGGTATTTAAATGTGCATTAACTGTGGCGTTCAGGTCAACGGCTTACACTGGCTAAGAGAGTCTCTCCATTCCATGAAATAGCAGACGGTCAGGTGTTTGCCACTCATGTTGTGCGTATTATAGAGGACTTGTAAGTGATGGAATGCCTTCCGGCAGTTTTGAGATGGATAAATCTGAGAACTTTTAATCCAAAGTGTGACTCATTTCATGTTTGTTTTTTTTCCACCTCCCTTCATTTTTTCCCCCTCTTTTACACAGCGCTATTTTACTTTAAGAGCTCATTAAATTTCATCTGGTCTGTTGCACACGTTGCGCAACTTCACTGAGTCGCGACACTCTTAAAACTGCTCGGTCAAAAGTAAGCAAATTGGGTGAAATAGCTACCACGGCGCTGGGTTTAAAACGGACCGAACCAATGCTGGGTTATTTATACCCAAAACATTGGGGTTGAGGAGTTCACACGGCACGTTGGGACAAGATTCAAATTCAGTAGGGGTAAAAACTACGAATAATTATGAGCTCAAGTCACTAAATCTGCTCAAAATCGACAAATTCCCAACAAGTGGGTTAGCAAAACAACATTTTTGAATTTGTAGATATGGCGAGTGACGACATTCCAGCAGTGCAAATCGCATCGAGCGAGCGGGTCGCAACGTTGTTTGTCAGGCTTGTTTTTTTTTTTAGCGGAGCGAGAGGAAACTTAAAGGTGCTGTGAAAGACTAAAAGTGGGCCAGTCGCGGCTGCCTCCTGTTGACCTACCTTGTTCAGAGGGTCCAGGTACAGACTGATGACAGGACTCCTCCTCTGCGGACCACATTACTAATGTGTGAGGTTGCGAGAGGAGCACACCCTGTGATGAATCACATCCCTGCACCTATGGCATCCTCATAAGTCTAAAGTAAAAGAGCTGAGCGAGAGCACAGGAAAAAAAAAGAAATAAAAATACCTTCATAGAATCTATCGGGGAGAAACTCCATCTTGGCCCGTTGTAAGGAGGATAAGGGAGGAGGCTAAGTGATGCATGTCGCGGATCGCCCCGAGATCTCCCTCAATCTTCAAGGAAACATATTCCCTCCGGTGGGTCAATTGTTTTATAAAGCGCTGAAAAGTTGCTCGCTTTGTAATAAATGAGGGTAATCTCCATTGTGTTGACTGGATCGTCTCGCCGGACCACTAAATTAAGTCACGCTGAACATTTAAGTGTGTTCTTTAAAGCTACAAGTCCTTCTTCTAAGTATCCAAGTAGTTGCGCGGGGGGGATGGCTGCCTCATTATTCACAATGACAGAATAAAGGCTGTTTCCTCTACCGTGGAGGTTTTAGGTTTTCATACTCGTTCGAAAGTTGAAGCACGTTTCAGACCCATTACGTTTTGGTGCCAATCCTTTTTATATCTTTTTATTTCCTTTTCTCACATTTTAAATGACCTGCCATATTCATTTGGTGGGTTCTAATGTTGTGTTGATTGAAATTAGGCCTTTGGTGAAGTTCTGTGCTCCATTTATCACATACGGTGTGTATATGAACTTCAGCGCTCAAACCTACATTCCCCCCACCCCCTTTCTGAAGAACATACTGATGAACCGCGGCGCGGCGGTCAACTGGTTAGCACGTCGGCCTCGCAGTGCAGAGCTACAGGGTTCAATCCCGGTTCCGGCCTATCTGTGTGAAGTTTGCATCTTCTCCTCGTGCCTGCGTGGGTTTTCTCCGGGTACTCTGGTTTCTTCCCATATTCCAAAAACATGAATGGCAGATTAATGGAACACTCTAAATTGTCCCGAGGTGTGACAAGGTGTGAGCGCGGATGGTTGTTTGTCAATGTGTGCCCTGCGATTGGCTGGCAACTGGTTCAGGGTGTCCCCGCCGACTGCCCGATGACAACTGGGATCGGCTCCAGCAAACCCGCGACCCTCGTGAGGATAAGCGGATTAGAAAATGGATGGATGGATATTGATGAACCAGGCTCACTATTGTTTGTCCATAAAGCTTGAAAACTAGAGAAGAACCGGACTGAACCGTTCTCCTGTAAACTTACCTCTTGAGCTGATCTTGTAATTAGAATTTTATTGATTTGTTGTTTTTTTTTTGTTTTGTTTTTTTTAAATGTAAATCGAGTTATCAGTGGAGGATATCTGGTAGGACACCTTTGGTAGTTGTCTCCAACCATGCGTTTCTTGCTTGAATTAAAAACAACTTAGTTTGGTCGCTTGCATACTTGGCTGCTCTGTTTTCTTGTTTGTTTCCCGCCTCAAGCCAGAAGGTTAACTATTTCGGTTTACAACCCCCCCCTTAGATCCGGCATCAGGTTATGTTGGTGATGTTGGGGAGTGTGTCGGTTGGAGGCCAGGTAATACATCACACACTCCAGGGGGTCTCCCTGGTTTGCTCCTCAATAATGAAGTTCATTCGTTAACTTCTCCCTCAAAGGCCAAGTTCCCCCGCTGCCTTTTTCAGCCGCCTTTGCATCTCTTACCGGAGTCATCCGACTAGCAGAAAAAAAAAACACACATGATCGTGCTTTTCCCCTTGACAGGCCCAGAGGTTGCCGTTGCGGGGCATGAAGAATAAGCAGGTCCATTACCAATCCCTCATGCCTGGTTATGGGCATAATTATCACAGGGAGAATGACCCGCTCTGTTTGGTTTGCTGAGGAGGAGCTGCACCTTCCTAATCACCTCCTACTTCCCTCCTGTCGTCCTCATGCCATGGTGATGGAGCTGGTTTTTTTTTTTCGGGACGGTTGGTGTGGCTCTTGCCAGTTCATTAGAATTCACAGGGTTCCACCTCCCCGCATAGCCGGGGCTAAGCCTCTCACACAGGCTGCCATGCCTGCGATAATCTCCCCACCTTCTTCCCTTTTTCTCCCATCCTATTCCCCCTCCGTCCCCAAGGGCAACCTCGCACAAAAGAGCTCGGCAGCAATTCATTGTTAAATCTCATTCCTATTGATCTATTGAAATATTGTTCCACGGGATGTGCCACGGCACTCCAGCAGTGCCAGTGATCTCTTTTCACCGAGCGAGTAAACGGATTCTTTCCACGGAGTGACAACCTTTGTTGGATAACTCGATATGCGTATTGTTCAAGGCTGCGTTAATCAATGCGAGAGCCATTGCGGTGGATTGTAAACCCTTCTGTGTGCAGCTAAAGAGACCAAAGACAGAAAGAAATAGCCACAAGCCCAGGAATGGCACTCGCAAGTGTGCAGCCACTCGAACAAAACTGTGGGTGTAAATAATAAATGATTACCCGCAGGGGTCATTTAATGTAAAGCGGGCGTGTGAATTTCCTTTAACGTGGGCCGGTCTACCCGCCACGGTGATTTTAATGCGAAAGCCTTCAATTCAATTGATTTGGAAATACCTGCGGCTCTCATGTTAGTGTTTACGCAGAAAAATACATTCAAACTCAGCACTATAAATATCTGTAAAACGAAAGGCTGCGGCCTTGTCAAGCATTCGCCGTCGTGTTGATTTTGATTATATGACGGTTGACAGTTTTGCACCGCAACCTATGCGCGAGCGATAAGCTTTCATCTCGCACCCTTTCGACCCTTCTGTTCTATAAATATTGTGTGTGTGTGTGTATGAAAAATTCAAAGAGAGCGGAGCTGAGTTGCCCTATGGCGACTGCATGTAAAGGATGCATGGCGACGTGTGGTTGCCGTGTCATCAGATGGGATCGCATGAAAAAAAAAAAAAAAAAACACTTACAGCTGCCACATCGCTGAACACACGGCAAATCTCATTCAAACTTGATTCCACCATACACTCTTAAAACTTGCTGGGTTACTTTTAACCCAAATTGAGTGGAGCAGCTAATCCAACGTTGACTCGAAAAAGCACCCAGTCAATGTGAGTGTATACTGTATTTATCAAGCTCATTGGGTCGATCATTTTGATTATTTTGATTAATTGAAAGTAGTCGACACCCTAGCGGTTGGTCTCCAGTGTGCCGCGAGACTTTGTCAGGTGTGCCGCGGGAAAATAACCAATTTGTATGCCTGTGCGGTCTATCGTCCGGCAAAGTAATCGTGTAGTATCCTTCCATACCGCCTGGGAGCAACAACAGCTAGCCAATTGCCTTGTATTAAGACTAGAGACAAGCGGATTTGTGACGCATGAATGCAGGACGACGGTGATACAATAAATTAAAAAAAAAAACATTAAAAATTAAAGATTATAAAACACTTTTTCTTTGTGTTTATTTGATTCCAATCCAAGCTGTTATAACGTCATTCTTCAATGTTAAAAAAACGGTTATAGGAACAATATAACACGTTCATTGTAAATTTCCCCAGTGTGGGACAAATAAAGGATATCTTAATTGTTAAAATAAGCTCATTTTTCACATTGTCAGATAAAAGTGTTCCGCGAGATTTTTTTCAATGAAAGAAGTGTGCCTTGGCTCAAAAAAGTTTGAAAAACACTGTTCTAAATAATACCGATTTAATTCCCAACATTTTCTAAAAAGAAGAATCAACATTCCCTTTTATGGCACAATCCCTCAGAGGTGGACTGTCTGCCTAGACTGGGACTTAAACCTGATTCCCGTGTCCGAAGTCAGCTGCATTACCCACTGAGCCGTCCAGCCGCCACTTGCATTTCCTAAAAAAGGAGGAATTGAATTGACTTCAACTTCTGTGCACGAAAACAGAACCTCTTTCGCCCACACGTACCCAGCGAGTGGGTTAAGAAAATAAGCAAGCACATTATAGCGTGCCCAACATGTGCTCCTGCGGACTTATTCCATCATATTTCTCTCTTTTCACTGTGTATATTTTTCAGCGTGTTGTTTTTGTGATTTATTGAAGTCTTCCCACAAGCCCGCAGGAAATCGTTTGAAATGGCCCTAAATTGGTTTAGGATTGCGCAGTGTGGGCCTGTGCTATTATGGCCCTAATGTTATACCTGACACTCCTTGGCATCTATATTAAATTGATCTGTATTGTTTTCATGGAGTGCTTGTTGTGGCTTGTTAATTCGACCGCCGCTTCGGGCATGCTGGCGAGTTTGGAAACACCCCGGTGGCTCCGTTTGGGGAATACAAGCCTCTGGTCTTTTTATATAATTATCTCCTGCCAAGCTCTGGCACACGACCAGGAAGTCCATCACCGTTTATCCACAGAGGTCAAAGGTCGGAGAGCGCAACGACATGCAAACGACAAAGGTCTCCCGTCTCAGACGCCGGTCGTGCCGCGTGGCGAGCGAGCGTGTGCATGTGTGTGTAGAATGGCTACTGACAGACTGCTAATGAGGCTATTATCAGTTCTGGTCCGCTCCGCCTCTCGGGGGCGCCGGGCTGATGCTGCTGCGCCTCATCTCAATTGAATTCAACTCCACAAAGCTTGTTTACAAGAAGTACATTTGCGTGAATGAATCCAAGAGGAGGGAGACTCATCGCTCATGACTCGATAAATGGACGCGCAGACACTTAACGTGCAAATGGGCGCTTCTCAGAAAGTACAGTCCAGGAGTGAGACATAAGAGCCCCAAAATAAACTTGTTCGAAACCAGGTCAAAATGATATATGTTTTATGTCAAACCTTCCTGCGGTGTGCGCTGAATAAATAAAGATAGTTCACTCAGCCCTTTGTTCACAAGAGATTGTTGAATGTCACCGTGTACTTCATTGTGTCATTTTGGAACACTTGGTACCTGAGCACCAAGTACTGAGAACTGAAATAACAAAAATATTTGTCATTCTTTTTACGCTCGAACAGCTTCACTACCTTTATACAAAGATATTCAGTCGAAAAACTGGTACGAATGACCAAGTGTACATCGAAAATTAACTCTGATTGGTGAACAATGGCCGTCATTCAACTCACCTCAACTGTATTCATAGAGCACTTTAAAACAACCGTCGCTGGATACAAAGTGCTGTACATGGAGCAAATATCATATATACAACAATAAAACAACAAATTAATAACAAAAACAGTAAAAAGCACCAAAGAGTAAAACTAAGATCAAGTCTGAGTCAGGCCGTGTCAAATGCTATCGAATGCAAATGAGTTTTGAGACGAATTTGAAAGATGCTGCGTGGGCCAGGCTTTGACCATCCGGGTGGACCATACCGTCAACTCAGCGTACATGTTTCATGCTCAAGAGCGTGAAGAACAAATCGATTGTTGACTTGACAGTAGTAGATCATAAATATGACATTCATCCATCCTGTACCCTTAAATGAATAAACAGGAAACAACTGAGTCCAAGGAAAAACAACCAATCAGAGACAATGTAACTCACAAGGTGTCAGTCAAACTCCAAATAAAACTTAATGTACCTCAAACTAAAATTTTTTTTAAACATGAATTGTCACACAAGTGTAAAAAGAAGTGAATGTAAAAAAGAAAAAAAAAGACAAAGACGACCTTAACACACATAAGAAGTGACACATATGGCAATGGATGTCTTATTGTTTTAAATGTGAGTCTGCTTATATGTATGTGCGGTGTACACAATATAGAGCAGGTGTGTCCATATCCGGTCCTCAAGAGCCCCTATTCAGCCTGGGGTGCCCAAATCTCAAAGACTGGATTTGGGCACCCCTGATGTAGAGTTTGATTCTTTCATGTTGATGAAACTGACGTCTGGTGAGGCATGCCGACCAGGTGTCATGTCAAGCTTTGTGGGACTTGAGAGGGCAACTCTTTGCAAAAATGACACTTAAAGTCTTAATTGTACGACTTTGGGGATGTTCCACTGCAGTCTAATCTTTTGAAAATAAGATTACAGAAAGATTATAAAATAATGTCATGAACGATGGTATTTCTTTTCATTTTTTTTCACGTGCTAGTATAGTTATAACTACACCATGCAATCCTGTTACTGGGCAGACTGTGTCTCATCATGTACTAATTTCTCACGAGAATAGTTAGTCTGAGCAAATAAGATTCCCCCCGCCCACCCCATTGTGCCACAGCAAACATCAGAACGGACCATAACAGCTTTCTTAGTCGTATCTTCTTAAAGTGGTTTACCATTTCAGTCGCCTACCAGCGTGTGTAGTCACAAACAGGAAGTGGGCTAATTTCTAGTAAGCTGTACAGACACTCAGCGGCTATAACATTAGGTACACCTAAAATCGGATGAAATAATTCTGCCTTCCACCCCCCCAACCCCCCTCATGATGAGAATAACACTCAGCTTTGCTTTGACGTGAATGCGGTCAGATCATGCGCAATGACTGAGAGATCGCAGTAATGTGTTAACAACACCACATTACTGCCGGCAGACCATCGGGTCCTTGAGAGGTTAATCAATGCTCTAATGAACACGTATAAGCAGCTTATTGGCATTCTGTCACAAGCAATGTGAAGCAGTCAGGGAAGAATGTGGTTAACAGCAAATGTTAGCTGAAAAAAAAAAAAATTTCCTCGGTAGGAATCAGGCATTGATGTGCATTTTCATGACTTGTCATCTAACCTTGAGAGGGAATTCAATGACACACACTCATACTTGTAATGCTAGAATTGTACATTTTCAAGTTTGATTTTCAAACCCAAAAAGGGAATCTCTGTCTTTATTGATATTGATTGACATGCAGTATGCGTATATGGCATTTTATTGTCAAAGGTTTGAAATCTCCACTTGGTTGGACAATTGCACTCAGGGGCCCTGTTTTGGTCTGCAATTTTGATCGAGTCAAGTGCGTTTGGGATCTCGACGCGGGGGCATCTTAATAGCATCGTCCTGACCACACGGCATAACTGTTGGGTGGGCATCAGACACATTTGTACAATCATGGGTGCAAAAAAGGCGGTCTCCAATTCCCCACGTGACAAAGGTGACCGACTACATCATCTTCATTCCGCAAGGGGAGAGCTTGCAGTTTACCTGCCTATGCCATACACGGACTCCAGCGACTGACTCTATTTCTGCTTCCTTGATGTCAAGCATGGCATACTCGGGCGTACTGAGCTCTGACCGCCCTGGTTTTAATGCAAATTTCAAAATGCCCCATTATTCCTAATTCTCCCTATGCAAAGTCTAGCAAAATACCAAAAGACAGAAAACTCCACCAAAGCGCACATTCAGACTGTGCTGGGAGCAAAACTAGGTCCCTCAATGTTTTTACGAGGTTTTACGAGAAGCTGACATATGTGCGAAATTGTGGTGGTCTTGAATACTCTGTGTTTCTATCTACTGGTGGTAAAAAATTGCTACATTATGTATTATTTTAACAACCCAACCGCAAAAAATATATATATATATATATATATATATATATATATATATATATATATATATATATATATATATATATATATATATATTTTTTTTTAGTAATTTAGTCATTGTTCAAAATTTAAACAGTTTGTACTGAATAATGACCGAATGCTGGCAGAAATTAAAAAGTGGAAAACAGACAGTGAATGTCATTGCACGTAGGGTTGTGCCATCTCTGACTGTTCATGTCGTGCAGTTGCGTGTTTGGGCAGATGAGGAAAATTTGGAAGATGTGAGATGAAATTACATTGCTGTTGTTTACAAGCGTTCATTTCGAATATTTTGGTCCAGATGTGTCAAAAGAAAGCTCATCGCTCGGCGCTAAGCTACTGCGGTGGTTTCCAGGAAGACTGTGATAGAAGAGGCACTTTGAAAAGCAACCACAGATAGCGTATTTTCACTCATCGGGTGAAGATTTTGCCTCGGTGAAAATGAGACGACTTCAGCATCTCTGACGTTTTCAAGACTTCACTTGCGGCTGATTACTTTCTGTCCGAGGCATGCTTCGATTGATGCGATCAGGTTCAGCATGATATTTTGTTCATTAGATGCGGCGCAATAAGAGACCATTGTTGACACAACGTGAGTTAATATGTTGAGAGTCCCTAATGGATCACGGGGGGTCCTAATGAAACGTTGTCATGGAAAGATGTATGTCACAACTGCTGTTGAGTGCTCATTTCCATATCGTATATGGTTAGGCATACCTTTATTCAATTATTAGGACACAGTTGAAGGCGTCAAATGAATAATAAATACATTTAGAATTTAAAATGGAGAATAAATAAATATTCAAATCGTCTGTAACAATTGCATAGTTAATGTGCAATTCAGTCCCGGCGGAGGCATCATCATTTTCTCGCAAATATACAGCAACGCAGTCATGTTGTTCACGTCAGACACATCTAAAGAGAATGTGAAATGAGCCTTCACAATCTCCAAATTTGAAATATTCATGGTGTAAACAAATATATATCGATTTTTTTTTAGCTCTCCTCCTCTTTTATTTCTCTCCATTATCAGATTTGAAATATTGTAGCGTGTGAAAGCGAAAGCCTCGCGCTGTTTGTCTTGAGATGATACGAGAAGCAGCTTGTTCAGGGAAATGCCAAAATGCAACGTGGTTATTGGCCAAGGCTGGATTGCACTAAAACCAGAATATTGTATCAGAGGGAGGCAGCTGGCTACGAGTCAGAACAGATTATCATATGAGGATGAGCGAAGAGGAGGGGGGGGGGGGGGCAGGGGGGGGAAT
>CAAKHF010007400.1:0-16681 GCA_901007745.1 Hippocampus kuda
ACGAACGAGATACGTTCCGAAGGATCGTTCATAAGTTGAATTCGTTCGCAAGTTGCTTCAGTGCTATATTTTGTATGGAATGTATGTTTAAGGCTTATATAAGTATGTTTAAGGTTTATATAAGTATAATAAAATGAAGTTTAACTTACTTTTGGAAGATGTACTCGAAGGCTTAAGAAATTGAGGGTCCAAGAGAAGAAGATGAGGGTTGACGAGTCCCTGGAGGGTGTAGTAGAAACTGGCCGAAAGAAGCAATCTGACAACGATTGCACAGTTTTCTTCTTTTTCTCATCATAAATGATGCAGTAGCACTGTATAGCATCATTCATTTGATTTGCAAACTTTGTGCAACGTTCAACATTCGGGTCTTGCTGCTCGAAGAGTGCGATGCTTTATCTATGAGCGAAAACCCCTCTGCCAAGAGTTCCGTCTCGAACTTCTTCATGGGGACAGGCGTTTCCTCCTCCTCCTCCTCTCACAGCGTTTCACGTCGGTATTAGCGGCGGAAAGAAGTACGACAGTACTCGGAAAAAGGCGCGCAATACAAAATCTAATTTACAGCATCTCTGTCCGAGAACATTTTTCGACATACCTGTACCCGCAAAAATGTTCGTATGTACCGTTGTTCGTAACTCGGATGTTCGTAAATCGGGGAGCGTCTGTAATCGATTCCAAAAAGATTCCTTCGTGACAGCCCTTGTGACCCTTAATCATTCAAGGCATCAAAACATCATCGCAAAATTTACCAACTGTGTGAAAATGTTGGTGTAGAGAAGCAAAAGGAAACTATAAAACATAAGCAATGAAGAAAGACAGATGTAACATGTGTTTGAATAGAGCAAGCTCGTGGATAATATGGACTCATAAAAGCCGTACTGAAATGAGCAAGCAAACTTGACACATACCACTTCATTAGGAACATCAAATCACCACACGAGTCTGTTGCTCCAATGATTTTCTCTGGTTCAAGGCCCTTCTCAAAGCCACGGGCCACTAGAATTTCTTCCTGAAATATAAAACAAAACAAATACTTTACATGGGGAAAAGCTTCTGTAGCTAGTTAAATAGGAATACGTATTTTCCCATCATATAAGGAAATCAGAACCAGTGCCAAACTTCACAACAGTGACAATGCAGTTATTACCTCCTTTTTCTTTTTAGGTTTGCTTGCCCCCTCATCGTCATCATCGTCGTCCGAGCTCCTCTTCTTTGAGCTACCCGAGTCTTTCACACGTCCTGAAGGGGCTGTGCTGGGCTTGCTGGCTCCACAACTTGGAGTAGAGCTCCCACTTTTTTTGTAAGTCTTCATAAACTCTGAAATGAGCTCTGGGCAGTCCAGGTTCTTCTCTGGTTCCCATGTGTTGTGCTTACTGAGAGCAAACCACAACAAGGTGAGTCAGGGCCAATACAGACACGAATCAAGAAAAAAAAAAACATCTTACACTGAGAGGCGAAGGTTTATGTGGCTAATGTCTTTGCAACAGTTTGCAACCTTGTAATAAACCCTGACAACATTCGGCTACATTCAAACACTTGCAAGCCTTCGCTGGTCAGTGTTGTACAGGCTGAATTTTCTTGTCTCAGGGCTTTATATTGACACAGAGCTATGGTGGGGAGTTTCACTCAATTGCGTTTGCTTTGTTGGGCCAAACATGTAGGTGGTATGCACTTTTATGATACAACCTATAGAAAGTGATTTGTGGACCCTAGCTGGTACCAATTCACTAATGGTCTCACCACCCAAAAACACAGTTGTAATTAAATTCCTCATACACAGCCCCTTTAAATCACACCTGTTGTTTGTTTGTGTGTACCTTTGTGGAAGAGGCAACAAAACTTACTCTGAATATCCTTTCCACTTTAGAAAAAACTCGACCCTTCCTTTCGTCACCCTCCGGTCCAGCACCTTCTCCACGACATACTCTTCTTCATCCGATGATGAGGAGTCGTCTTCCCGAGACTTTTTGCCCATTGCAATGGTGGTTAGCAGAGAGCTTTAGACGACGTTCACTTGAAGGCGCACTTCCTGAAAATTAAAATTAAATTTGAAACACCAAGAGTGGCTTACAAAAAAAAGATGCTGTTCTGGTTACCAGAAAGACCGATACTTTCTTGATCCCACAGCGGCGAAATTGACCGGTTACAGGCGGGATCAATAATATAAAACATTATGGAAAGGATAAGTAGTATATAAAATCAACCGGGTGAGAAGGAAAATAAACAGGACTTAGAAATACACAAAGTTGAAAAAATAGGCTAACTCTGCTCTGGGGTAGCACTATGATATTAATACGGGCAATTGTTTTATCGGCGGAAATACAAGGACCTGAGCATCGGATAAAACGGCATTCTTATATCTATTCCTAGCAGCAAAAATAGCAATGGCCTGCATTGCTGTCACCAAGACGTAAAATAAAAATGCAACCATGCTAGCTCGCTATTCAATGGGCACAGCAAGGCAAACGTGCTACCACAGGTCGCCTGCGCGCTAGCTCTTCGCCAACAAACCAAGCGCCACATTCACATATGGGTAGTTCTACCCATGCTCTCCGCCACGTAGCTTACTATTTTGCTTACCGCGTGATCACGACGAGCATCCGTTTGGACCGATTGTAAGGGGAGGAAATGCTTGCTTCTGGAGGCTAATTTAGCATGTAGCCGAGACCACAGATAGGTACTGTGCGCTTGCTCGTCCCAGTGCGTGAAAAGCGCGCCTTAAAGCTCACAATGAACGTCTCCGCCCCTCAGTCAGCTTGTGACCCACATTCGCCGGCCGCTCCAGTCACCGTCCCTTACAACCTTTTCAAGCGTTCTGTTGTCCATTTATTATCATCATCAATCTAAGATCGGCGATTAATGCGTCAGTCAAGGAAAAAAAATCGCTCGAACACTGCTGATGTTAGATGGTAGGTGGTAGACACCGACATAAACACTCATACCACTCAGTGCGTATCCCCATACCAACCCAAATGTCTCAAATGAATTACGTTAAGTGCATCGCAAATGAAATAGATTTGACCTATTTGAAAAAATAATGTGTCGGTATTTGTTCTGGTGTGGTACGTCAGTATAATTATACATTTTACAAAATTGACACTGAATGTACTTGAAGAGACACTTATTTGCGTCGTCCGCCAAAAACGCCTACGCCTACCTCCTTTGCGATTGGATGTTATTTACGATTGACTGCCTTTTGTCCAATGAAGACCCTTGTTTAAGTGACATCATGCGCAGCGGGAATCGCTGACCAATCGCTGAGTCAAAGAGGTGGATCTGTTACTATTTATTGTACTGTTGAGGGGCAGTCTCTGCTTGCCTGACGCAGTTCACTGTTCTCAGTGAAATTTCCGTGTGTTGTCTGAAATTGTTCTGCAAGATGTCTAAAGATGTGAGTACCTTGTTGTTATTACATAGAAGGCTACGAACAGACCCGCTGGCTAGCCATAATTTTGGGCGTGTTTACTCCTATTAAATACGTGACAAGAACTGCAGCGCCGCCATTTTACAAGAGCCGCGGCCTCGTGGTCTATTGTTCGTGTGACTTACAAGTGGTTGTAATTGACGATGTTTGTGATTTGTTTCAGGCATATCGAAAATTAATAAAACTAACCATAGTTGTACTAGGTAATGATTTGCCAGCGGTTTTGGAAGTAACTATTCATCATCGATGCATTAGCCTACTGCTATCGCGCTGTGGCGTAATGGCGGCGACGTCGCCCTCCCCCACCCAGCGCTTGACTGCACCGTGGAACCGTGGCTGTTTATTCCGATGTGTTTCATTTACTCGCTGAAATAAAACAGCGCAGAGGCTCAATGTTACTGATTCATCTTGTAGAACGCTGTCGCCACGCAGTATGTTGACTCATGGCTAACTGTCTCCTTTTGTGTAGATTCCACGTGAACCAGAGCAGCTTCGCAAGTTGTTCATCGGAGGATTGAGCTTCGAGACCACAGACGAAAGCTTGCGGGCCCATTTCGAACAATGGGGTAGTCTTACTGATTGCGTGGTAGGCGAATTCGTTGTAATGATGTTGTTTTCAGTTTCGTTTCACAGGGGTAATCTAGAATGATCTCTTACTCCACGCAGGTCATGAGAGATTCCAACAATAGGAGATCCAGGGGTTTTGGTTTTGTCACCTACTCATCCGTGCAAGAGGTCGATGCTGCTATGGCTGCCCGTCCCCATAAGGTGGATGGAAGAGTGGTTGAACCCAAACGTGCTGTCTCCAGAGAGGTAAAAACCTGTAGTAATACAATGTTTGTGGTTTTGGTCTGATGGATAGATGGTGTGCGGATGTGGGTTGATTGGTGTCTCCCTATGCAGGACTCCAACCGACCAGGTGCTCATGTAACGGTGAAGAAAATATTTGTTGGGGGTATTAAGGAGGACACTGAGGAACAACATATGCGTGACTATTTCCAGCAATTTGGCAAGATTGAAGTCATTGAAATTATGAATGACCGTAACACTGGAAAGAAGAGAGGCTTTGCTTTTGTGACTTTTGATGACCATGATGCAGTCGACAGGATCGTCAGTAAGTGAAATTGTCTGCGGTTAGGAATGATTATGAAAATGGCTGCACACTTAACCTGCATTGTTTGTGTCTCTACAGTTCAGAAATATCATACCATTAACTCCCACAATTGTGAAGTCAGAAAGGCCCTCCCACGGCAGGATATGCAGTCTTCAGGAATGCGAGGAGGTACTCACTGCTTCTACAGCATGCATCATCTGGGCATGGCATACCTTGCTAACACTTGGGCAATACTTGAACAGGATTTTCAGGTGGTCGGAGTGGCAGTGGCGGCGGCGGCGGTGGCGGAAGACCCTATGACTATGACAGAGGTTATAACCAAGGTGAGCACAGTGTCCACCGCTGCAAATGTCCAATGTTGCCTTTTGTTGACCTGTCAATCTCCTTCCAGGCAGCAGGGGTAGATATGGCGATAGCCATTACAACGGCAATGATGGTAAACATGTCCTCTTTGGTTTTGACTGAACTTAACCTACGCAGCTTTTGACTACTGTCCTGAAAGCTAAATGCAACTTTCTTTTAGGCTATGGAGGTGGCCCCGGAGGTGGCTATAACAATGGAGGGAGTCGCGGTTATAACCAGGGCTACAACCAGGGAGGCGGCGGTGGAGGCTATGGTGGAAATAACTATGACAGCAATGGTTACGGTAAGTGCTGTTTCTTTTGTGAGACCCCGATATGTTTTGACTCTAAAATACATAGGTAATATGTTTTGCAGGCCACTGTGGAGGAGGAGGGGGTGGCAACTACAACATGGGTCACTATGATTCCCAGTCGTCTAATTTTGGCCCAATGAAGAACAGCTTTGGTGGCGGTGGTGGCGGCAGGAACTATGGTAAGTAGTTAGATGGACTGTACCCATTGTGTCATGTATAGAAACTGAATGCACATTGATTGTGTTTTAAGGTGGGTATGGAGGAAGCTCAAACAGTGGCTATGGACGTCAAGGACGATTTTGAATTGATAGAGTGAGTATGATACTAAGGCCACTGGCTTTCCAGTCTTTGTAGTCACAGGGATCCGTTTTCAGTGCTCATACCAATTTTTAAACAAAGAAAGCAACAAAAAAAAAAACACTGGATCTCGGGTCGTATGAAGTCAGTGCACAGTTAACAATGTTGTTCCGTATTGTTCAACAGGGCTGAGTACTTAGGAGAGGAAATGACAGCAAGAGGAGAGCAAGGAGAGGAAATGACAGGGCAGCTGCAGGTGTACCTCCTAAATCTGCTCAGCCAATCATGTGGCAGGTTACTGTTGCTGCAAGAGATGTATACTAGAGTTAAAAAAATCTTGGAGGGTCTTCAATTAAGCGTTTTTTTTTTTTGTCTTTTGATGTTTTTTTTCCCCTTTTTTGTAATTATTTTTTTTAATCTGTTTCTGCAAAGTCAGCATTCCAATGAGGGTTTTATGTAGATATTTTGTCCTTAATCTCTGGTTTTATTTGTAAATGCATCAAAGTTGAGCTGAAATAAACAACCTTTTCAGTCTTTTTACAAACTCTTGTTAGCTTCCTTTAGTGGTTTTGGGCAGAGGGATGGAGTAAGAATTGATGCATACATCTGTGAGCAGACCCAAATGACTGAGCATCCATCTAGTAGTCCTCGACTGGTTGAGGGATGACAGGTGCCGTGCAAAAGGGTTGGACGCAGTGTGTACAAAAAGTGACCCAAGATTGCTACACAGATCATCTGGGGATGCTAGCTTACATGCAGTCTTTGAGGCTAGCCATGGAAGCCAGCTGAGGGAGAGAAGTAGCAATCATCGCCAGGATCATTGAAGCAGGGGAGAGTGAGAACAGAAGCCTGAGGCTAGCAAGGCAGCAGCTACCAAAGGCTTAAATGCTGCCTGTAGGTAAGACCAGACTTCTCAACTACTGCTAGTACAACTTGCTTTGTCATGTAGCTGTGGTAGTCAGATGTGTGGCACAGTAATGATTAAACACATTTTCACAAGAATGTTGGTAAATGGGCATCCTAATTCCATTTTGTCTCAATATTTGCATGCTGGGAATAAATGTTAAGTGCATATTTAAGGATTTTGACTCTGTTTCTCATTTCAGATACCATACCGGTTTGTGTTCAGCGGACCAACTTCATATAACTGGCAATTTTAAAAAATCAGGTAAAAGTGCTATCGCGCAAAAGGCGAAATAGTTTTTATTTGGATATGCATGTGGTGAAGATGCATGCATGCACATTAGTTGTTTTTTTTTTGTTTGTTTTTTAATGGGAAAATGGATCTCATGCACACCAGTTATTGGGACCTTTTATTTGTGCTTCACCAATTTTGAAAGGGGAAGCATAAGTTGATGCTCTGACCTGGTGTTTCTCTTGCAGGACTCTGGAGAATGACTGCAACTTTTATTTATTTTTTTAAGAGAGACCAATGTTTTCCTTTTTTTACAAATAAATTTTATTTTCATAAAGTGATGGTGTTTTTACTTATAAAATATGAAATGTCTTGAATGGTAAAGCTCCAGAGGTGGCACCCTAACACCAACAATTTCTGTATCACTTGGTCACATTTCAGCATTCTTTCTTGTGCATCATTGTGTGAGGCACCAGATATGTTTGACCATCCGCCATCTGTTGCAAGTAGTACTCATCTATTGAATACGGTTGTCCAGTTTCATCTCTCACATGAGAGAACACCTCTGCATAGAGTTTAGTGAGGTGGCACTTGATGTATGTCAAGCTGCGCTGGAATTCTAATCTCTGTTGTACCAGGTCATCTCTCTGAACCTGCAGCTGTCCCAACTCCCTTTCAAGATGAATTATGCTATCCAGTTTGCGCTTGCGGCAGTTTTGAGCTGCTACCTTGTTCTTGCCCCGACGCCTGATGTCCTTGATCAGTGCCAGTTGGGCATCAGTCAAGGTGTGCTGCGTGAGGAGCTCGTTGAAGTCATCCACTGGCAGATTGATGATCTTTTCCATTGGGAAGGGGATCTTCAGGGCTATGGCCCGCCTCTCATCCCTGCTGGTTGGTGCCTGGGGGTTTCCATGAGCTTTTGAATGCATGCTGTTTTGCCAGCTCCCTCTGCTGGAAAATGCTGAGCTGTAGAGTTCACCCATAGTCTGATGTTTGGTTGCCCGAGGATTCGGTGCATCGAAATGTGAATGGCTCAAGTGGTGTTGGGTTGTGAAATAAGATGGTTGTGCTCCTCTTTGCAGATAAGAGTCAGACTGACTCTGATATTCTGTCTGGTAGTTGTGCGCTCTTCTGTGTTCCACCATGCCTTCTGGTTCCCCATCACTGCATGCAACGGACATGTCCACACTCCTGTAACCTGGTACGCCAGCGGCTAAGTTTCCCGGTGAGGCCAATGGTGGACTGGAGCCCAGCGAGAGGCCGGAGTCTGACTCTTGGTCGTCAGCACAATGAGCAAATGAACTATGGCCGTGTACTGTCCACATCATGTGAGGCCCAGCACCCCGAGGAAGACTGCTGTTGGGCCTACTGTCACCTTGACTGGTACCGGGTGAGCTCATCTGCCCTGTGAGAACCGCAGTCGATTGGTGGGCGTCCGATGAGATGGACACCATTCTTTGGTTGAGTTGTGGTCCTGAATGCTCGTAGAGGGACGCTGCATTGTTGCCTCGTCTGTGACAGCCTGCGGCTTCTTCAGAGTAGCCACCATCGTATTCATCCATTGTGCCCACATCAAACGCAGCAGGGGCGGGCTCGTACATGCCCAGAGAAGCCACTGGCTCAATGCTTTGGTATTGTTTTGTTTCATAGGAGCTTTCACCACATGTCTCTAAACCCTGCAACAACAATAACAGCAATTCACCAATAACGAAATGATCTGTGAATTTGATTTACGAATGATACATTTTTAACTGTGAAATTATATACAAAAAGAGAGGGCAGGGGGGTGTCCAAATCATGGCCTGGTGGTGGTCTGCTTTCTGAACCTATATTAATGATCATAAAGCAACCGCTTCTTTAGAAATTGCCTTTCTACAGTTGGTCTTGTTTTGGATCTGAATATAGAGCTCAAGAATTGAGTTGTTCCTCACAGCAGGGCGGATCTATTATAACGCGATGCAGGGGGGCGAGCCACCCCCATATCCTCAGAAAGACCTGAAAATATTTAGCTTTTAGCCTTTAACAAGATTTAACAACAGTTTTCTCCCAAATAACAAGAATAAAAATACACAGTGGTGCCTTGACTCACAAATATCATTTGTTCTGCAACTCCACTCCTAACTCAAACCAGTCATCTCAGGCTTTCCACAGTGAAATGAATTGCCATGCCATTAAATGGTTGTGAAGAAATGGTAATTAAAACCGTTCCTTGCCACGGGGGAAACCGGCATCAAGACCGTCCACACTCAACATCCCCCAGACGCACGGCTGTGGTCTTCTTGAGCAAGACACGAATACCCTGAACTGCTTCATAAATGGCAGATGTACCTGTTCCATCGCGTACCACGAAGAGTGCGTGTTTGCCGTGTTTACTGCGATTGGCTAAGTGCAGAGGTCAAAATTTGTGCATATTTGCAGATACATAATCCAAAAAAAGATGATTCTTTTTCTTCAAATGAAGCCAAATGCCACACACACAGTGTAGTAGGTTTGTATGTATTGCCTTTCAAATGGCGAGTGCCATTGATCAATCCTTGTACCTCTCCACTATCTCCCTGCCACCCTCAGCAGCTGCTGCTGCAGTTGTCCATCAGCTTTTTAATGGCACAATCACTTGCACTTTTCACGTTCTTGGAAGCCATATTGAAGTGACAGAAAGCACAGCTGAGTGGTCTGCACACAGTACATATCAGAAAGCACAGTTTGCAAACTCAACAATATGGCACCAAGGTTTCACAAAAACAACTAAATTCAATCATGGTTTGAGTTCTGTTGCACCAAACTTTAAACTTTGTCAAACTTTAAACATCATAGAAGGGCAAATTAGGCTCCCCTGTCAAGGTTACATTTTACATTTTAGGTTCAGCCTGAAACTTGACACAAAAATGAATCTTTCCAACTTTTTGTGAGTGGTGTACTTGATATGCTAGGATCCTATCAATGTGTACAGTGTATTTCCCCAGTAAAAATGACAATTCAGTGGGACAAAGCATGACAGCGAAAGTGATGGAAGTCGAGTCCTTTGAAAACAACAACATCCGAGACGAGGTGAGTTTTTTTTCCTCATTTCACACCTGGAGAACTCTCCGATTTCCAAGAAATATACTGTCCTTACGCCTGGGAGCAGCATTCACAAGCAAAAGCTTCATACAACAAATAAACGTGGCCGTGAAGATTCTGGCGCAGATACCTGCAGTTCTGTTATGGCCATCAGTTCTTGCCAGGCTGCGTCCATGTCTGAGTGTTGAGCTCCATGAGATCTACCCCCGAGGTGATTAGCAGGCACTCCCCAGCACACCCTGCTCGAGGGGCAGGCTAATACCTTGAAACAGAGCAAAAAAAAAAAAGTCATTGTAAATGCAGGACAGTGCGAGCCGGGCTGTAAAAGTCTTTGACAAACCTACCTCACAGGTTCTGCTTGGTGGGAGCACGTAGTTGGCTGTTGAACACATTTAGGACACGCACTTGTTCCAGGAGTTCAACCTTGTAAGGATTCAATTTTCATTTAATATCAAATTATCATCAACTAATCTGCCTGTGCACATACTACAGATTTAGAATGTGGACATACTCAAAAATAACAATTGCCACAAAGTTAGCAGTGCCATGTCACCCCGTCTACTCGTTATTGAGGGCCAGGCATGCTCATTTCTGGCCGTTTCATTTCGGTGATGGCTTTTTGGAACACATTTAGGTTCTGAGCAGTTGGCTCCGCCCATCAGCTGTGCCAACCAGTGATAAGACAATCTGCAGGGAAACAGCATATTCTGCAAGACCGGCGGCGGTCTGATGGAAGTGTGCGTACGTTTCTTGGAACACTGGTGTCCTTGTACACTAACTATCATCGGAATACAGTATGTCGAGATTCTTGGTTGTTGTTTTACAAATTTGCATAGCCTTGTTATTTACTGTATGTTTGAGTAAAACATTTCATACTAGGCCGCCACGTTGCCAAAACTGTAGCATGGAAATGACTGTCTCACCTGTTTGATTGCATATGGTTAGTGCAGTTAACATTTGAATGGAATGTAAATGATCAGTTATCGGCATTGGTCACTTGCTGTCAAATCCTATTTCTTATTTTTTTTAATCGGCTCATGTTTTTGCTTGTAAATAAACGGCTGAAGCCTTTTGGGAAAGCTTTATGAAATGAACTTTGAATGTTTCATAGACCGCATGACTGGTAGATAAAACATTGAGCAAAATATGTTTTAAAATTATACACTGCCATTTTATTGTCATAAATAATGGCAGTGCTGCATATTGTGAAACCGCTTCCCAAAAAAATGCCTGAAAATTATGCAGAAATAAATACAAAGGTCGCATTGAAATTACTTGGTGACTTTCATTAGCTGAGTGAAAAAAAGCTATCAAGCAATTACTAAAAACGGACATGCAAAAAAGTCCGGTCATCTCACATCAAGCAACACAATAAGTCATATTTAGTTGGATTATTTTCCAATAGGAAGTGTGTCAAAGTGTGAGTCAACATACCTGAGCCACATTGTGTCTATGTATGTCTTCAGCTGGTGAGCATGTCAGAGGATCAGCACCATCCTGCTCTGGACTCTGTTTGACTCGCACAAGTGGGAGTCCTCAGATGCGGTATTTCCTATCCAAAGTGTCTGTTTGTCTGTCTTTGTTCAGCGGCGCACTGTGCCACAAGCAAAAGTGGGACGGGTCTGAGCACTCAAAGGCAATGTTCCCCTAAAGTAGTTCTTGCGTCCTTAATAGCACGCTTGCACCCCAACCTCCAAATTTCCCCTTTGCCCACAAGACAAACCACAAACCAACAGTCTGGCATGAACCACGTCAATGATTCAGGCACTGCACTCAAGGGAGCTTTGCAAATCCTGCCCAGATATGTGAGCAATCAGGATCCCACTCCTGTGATGACAACATAATAACGAGAAAAAACAAATGCGACCAAGCAGCGGTGTCCTTTCCAATCCTCCCAAACCAATGGTAGGAGTTGAGTGGCATGGAACACCTGGAGTCAGAAGAAGACTTCTTTGAGCGGGGGGTGGGGGGTGGGGGGGTGAGATGGAGACTGAGTTGAGTACAAATGGAATGTACACCCTGAGACACGTAAGAAAGACCACATTGTTCCTCTACCCGGCAGAGCAAGTAAGCAAGCATCAAGGCAAAATGAGAGTGAGGACAAGGGAGAGAAGGGAGGACACTGTGTCTTACATAGTAACCATTCCTTTAGCAAAAGCAAAACAATATTTTACCCTGATTGTAATGTGCAGCAAAAATGCTCTGTGACAGCAATCACAACTGACTAGGATTGATGGGACTCGTGCACGAGCAGTTAGAATGTCTGCGCTACAATTAAGAGGTTATGGGTTCAGTGACGTGCGGTCAGGGGAGGCAGGTGAGGCTGTGCCTCCCCTGTTATCATGAGAGGAAAAAGAAACGAAATAATCAAATCACACATTTATTAATATTTCTCCTCTGTCCTCTTTTGGTGTGATTCTTAATGTATTTTAATAATAATAATACATTTTATTTATAAGCGCCTTTCAAGACACCCAAGGACACTTTACAATAACAAAAAAACACAAAACAATACGGGTACTGGCAGAAAATTCTGTATTTCTTGCTTAAATAAGCGGAGTGAGAAGTGAGGCATGTTGACAGCCGATATGACCCCTTTGTGGAGTTTGCCTGTTCTCCGCATGCTTACAATATTTTCTTCAGATACTGCAGCGATCTGAGACATTTCAAAAACAGGCATGATAGGTTCACTGAAGAGTCTCAATGGTCCATAATTGTTTTTTGCCAATATGTGCCTTGCTTCCATTGTCTGGTGACAGGTTCACCGTGTGTATGTTTCAAAGAGTGGATACGAAATAAAAAGCCAACACATCCCCGTTCAAATGTCCGTTTTTTGTGACGGAAAAACAATGAGACAATCAACCTGTACAACCCAAATGACAAAAAGGTGATGCGCCACCAGCCAACGCCAGTACAGGTTAAAGAAAAATCTGCAATAGAAAGCACAAAAATGTCAGGAAAAGCCTACTGGAGCAGCTGGACTTTATTTGGGGTTAATCAGAGGCACTGAAAATGGTGGCAGTTGTGTCCTGACGACCATTTAACACGAGCTTGAATGTGATTAGTTTAGACTTGTGCAAGCACATTATATGAATGATTTATTTTCATTTCACCACATTTTCTTTTGTGCCCAGCAGCATGTGTGCGCTAACAATAAATCCAAGGCCATTTTAAAACAGAGAAATGCTAAATATGCACTTTCAAAGTTAGGAGCAAAAGAATAAGATCCCAGTTACAAGTGGCCGAAATGCGGTTCCAGCTCGCTCTCCATGAGAGATAAGGCGAGTTGAGAGAGAAGGCAGATGAGGTGGCGACCCAACCTCGGATCAGCAGAAGAAAATGAATGGCTGGATAGATGTAATTTAGTCTTCAAGTACACACAACATTTTTTTCTCAGACTTTCTCATTCCTTTTTCTTGCTCATTGATCTATTACAACAAATACAAGGAAAGTAAATACTGTACTGTACTTGAAACTTTCCGTAGTCAAACTGTATTGGCCACAGGTATATATTTCATGCAGAAGTATAAATGCGTATAAATGCTTTAACATGGAAAAAAACACATAGTCATACAAAAAAAAATAACAACAACAACAATAATAATCACATAATTATTATTTTAATAATATGATTATTGTTATAACACTGTGCTACACATCTGCTGTGAAGGTTACATGAAATAAATCACATGTCAGTACTACCACTTAAAACAGTCATTGCATTTGCAGATATGTCACAAAATACAAATGGGCATATTTGTTCGCTGAAATAAAGTGAAGACAGAAAAGGTTTTTTTCTTTTAATTGTTCAAAACTTTACGATGTAGGCGTCTGACAGAGTCAAGCAAGGTGAACAAGTACCAGGAATCAAGGAAGGGACTTCCCAAGTACTTCCCAGCTTTCCTCACACCAAGCCCCTGACTCAACCACCGGCACCACAAGCCGCCAACACAACCATGTTATTACCGTGACCTCACTCAGCACTTTTGGATATGGACATATGGACACAGTTCCCGGGTCACCGCCCACCCGCCTTCTTTTGTTTGTTTGCTTCAATTATTTTTTATATATATATATATATATATATATATATATATATATATATATATATATATATATATATATATATATATATATATATATATATATATATATATATATATATATATATATATTTTAGGTTTTTTTTTTTTTTTGCATCTCTGATTTCCCGTTTGCCTGTCAGCTTTTTTTTTCTTCTTTTAAATGTGCTCCACTGCTGAGAATAAATAGGCGTGTCTCGTTGCTGCTTGGGTACAAATGGGCTGACAAGAAACATGGATCCTGTAATGTACATGTATATGAGTGAACTGAGTGGGGTTACCTTAAAAGGTATCTTTCTCTTTTGTTTCTGAGAATATCTGTCATGTATGGTTTTCACACATCACAACTCCAGTGGCAGCAAATGAGGAACCTTCAGCTGCAGTTCGCTAAACGTCCCAAGATAGCCTGCATCTATTTCAATGTGTTTCGATCAAGATAATGGTTTGCAACAACTTTAAGATTTCGTAATTCTTATAGCTGGTTGATCTTATCTACAATTAGAAACACCCACCCGATTGTGAGCTTTTTGCGTGTTTCCACCCAATGGAATTGAAAGAAAACACGATTTGAGTTTGGACTTTCAGGTTTGATTTCAAAGGTTTCGCCCCAAAAGTTGCCATTGACTTTTAGGGGAATTTACAACATTTAGCGCCAAGTAGATCAACTGCCACAATTGTAAATGCCCATGATACCTTAGTATCAATCTGCAAAGCATTATCCAATCAGTTAGACTGGACTGGTCTACTAACACGGACACCCTGATTAGGAAAGGACAGAGCAGACTCTTCCTACTCAGGAAACTGAGGTCTTTTGGGGTTCAGGGGTCACTCCTTAAGACTTTCTATAACTCGGTGGTGGCCTCGGCCATCCATTATGGCATTGTCTGCTGGTCAGGCAACATCTCGGCCCGGGACAGGAAGAGATTGGAGCGACTAGTCAGGAAGGCCAGTTCTGTCCTGGGCTACTCCCTCGACACTCTGGCGGAGGTGGGCAACAGGAGGATGCTAGCTAAGCTAAAAGCTATGATGGACAGTCCCTCCCACCCCCTCCAGCCCGCCCTGACACCACAAGGTAGCTCCTTCAGCCAGAGACTGTTACACCCGCACTGCAAGACTGAGAGATACCGCCGCTTGTTCCTACCGACTGCTGTCAGGCTGCTGAATATAAATAAATAAATAATAAAATAAAATAAAATAAATTAAATGATGTGAAAACAATTGTAAATAGCACTGCGACCTTATCCATATTTGTATTTATATTGCACTGAATTGAACAGTGTTTTTTTTTCTTATTTCTTCTTTCTACCCACAATCTTGCTGCTGTAGGCTGTAAATTTCCCCAGTGTGGGACAAATAAAGGATATCTTATCTTATCTTAACAATGAGAATAATCGAGGAAAGAGCTTGACTGTCCATTTATTTTATCACATCATCACCGTAGCAGCCACAGTATGCGCATGCCATAACACTACCGCCACCATCTTTGATGGATGACGTGGTATGCTTTGGATCATGAACCTTCTCCATACTGCATGCAATTATTCGAATCCAAATTGCCGTTGGTTTCTTCTCAAGCGTTGCTGATTTTTTTTTTTTTTTGTAAAAGTTAAATCTTGCTTTCTTATTCTTGAATGCTTTGAATCTTCAGTGCTTTATGCCTTTGTGCTCCTCTTGATTGTAAATGTTTATAATGACACATTTACCGTCTCCATGCAGAATATTCTTGACTTCTGTTGATGTGAAACCATCATGTTGTCGACAAGCTTGTTGCCAAATATTTTGGAATTCAAGTCTAGGCTACTGTAAATGCCAGTGGCCAATTCAGCTGCTGCAAAGCTCTTCATTTAAAGCTCACATTTCCTTTTGTTCTATTTCTATGACATGTTGTTGCTGTATTGAAGCAAGAGCATTAAAAATATGATTACTGTAATCACATTTGGGTGAACTTGACTGTGTGACAATCATTATTCTGAGAACACAATAAATACATTGAAAATAACATTAGATATCTATGTATGAAAAAGAATAAGTGTAATGCATGTGTAATACTTGTGTGCAGTGATGAAGGGTGAAGGCAGGGAAAGGAGGATGTTGCTTACCGGACGTTCTGCTTAATGCTGATAAAATGAACTCTTGATTTGAAGGAAGGAACTAAGAAACTTGTGGTTATGCTGGCACAAGGTGATGACAATGACGCTAACTTCATTCTGTATTTAATATTCTTCATCAACAAGCACAACAGGTCACTTCATTCTTGTCGGACCACGTAATTAATTGTTTCAAAGATGTACTGAGAGAGAGAGAGAGAGAGAGCGGCCCTGTGGTCGAGTAGTTAGCGCGTCGACCTCACAGTGCAGAGGCGGATGTTCTCCCTGCGCCTGTGTGGGGTTTCTTTTATATCTATATCAGAAACCCCACACAGCTGTCTTCGGCAGGAGGCGGGGGGGCTGGGGGGTGGCGGGGAGGACATCCTGAACTGGTTGCCAGCCAATCACAGAGGGCACACAGAGACGAACAACCATCCACACCCACACCCACACTCACACCGAGGGACAATTTAGAGTGTTCAATCAGCCTGCCATGCATGTTTTTGGAATGTGGGAGGAAACCGGAGTACCCGGAGAAAACCCACGCAGGCATGGGGAGAACATGCAAACTCCACACAGGGGGCCGGAGCTGGAATTGAACTCGGTACCGCTGCACTGTGACGTCGACATGCTAACCTATGTCTTTAACATGCTCTATATATATATATATATATATATATATATATATATATATATATATATATATATATATATATATATATATATATATATATATATATATATATATATATATATATATATATATATATATATATATATATATATATATATATATATAAAATCATGCATGAGGTAGAATGAGAAATCCA